>VWZG01002480.1:1757441-1787921 GCA_013396735.1 Grallaria varia | reverse complement strand
AAAAAAAAAAAAAAAAAAAAATCCTCATTAAATTAATGGAATGTGCAGCTGCCGAACAGAGTGTTCCTCTCGCGGCCGCCTCCCCATCAGCCCAGCGTTTGCTGGAGTGGGGAAATCGGGTTGCCAAAAGTAGCTGGAGCTCACTGGGGCTCATGTGCTG
Source organism: Grallaria varia (assembly GCA_013396735.1). Taxonomy (NCBI): domain Eukaryota; kingdom Metazoa; phylum Chordata; class Aves; order Passeriformes; family Formicariidae; genus Grallaria; species Grallaria varia. The sequence goes on along the minus strand of VWZG01002480.1, from coordinate 1,787,761 downwards.
GGAGAGCATGGACAGATGGACAGACGGCGTCCTGCTCCTCCCAGCCCCAGGCTCTTGCCAGGGCATCTACGGATGCCCTGCTGCCGCAGACAAGGTGCAAGGGCTGTCCTGCTCGCTGCGTTACGGGGCAGAGGGCTCGTGCCCTTCCTGCACACACCCCTGCTGAGTCCCAGCTTGTGAAGGGAACTGGATGAATTTGGTCAGCAGGCTGAAAATGCCTCTTATTGCCTGAGCAGAGCATGATCCAGAGTCCAGATGGAGGAGGTCAGTGTTGCCCGATGCCCTATGTTGTGCATGGCAGGATTTGTGGGCATATAAAGTTCCAGTTTCCATGCCTGTGCCACCTCAACCAGAGTGACTGAGTCAATCCATCCCTATCATGCATCTCTACATCTCAAAGTTTCCTCCGGGCTGATGTGTGCCCTGTGGAGGTGTTCAGCTGAGACCACAAAATGAAGAAAGTCTCAAGCCCAGCTGATGGCGCGGCCCAGAGGAGATCCTACACATAAACCCTTGTTTTGGCTGAAAACAGATCAAAAATCACAAGCACAATCCTTTCTCAATCTCATAAGCCAAAGGTTCTGGATGATTTTAAATTATGCTGATGGAGAGAGAACAAGAGCCAGCGTTACCAATTCATTTCTCCTTGGCACTGAACAGCACTGAGGGGTTTAAGCGCATCTTTTCTTCTGGTATCTGGCAGAGCATGGGCAGTGTTTAATGGGGAAGTGATTGCCAAAATCCTATATTACATGGGGCTTTGAGGAGCAGATCCACCAGTTTGCATTGCCAAAGTCTCCCAGCGGTACCAGATACCACAACAGGATGCCTTTAACTTATTGCCTCACCACTCAACACGAGTAACACCTGAAGAGTGATGTCCAGGACTACTTTGGGTCCAACAGTTCTTCTCCCAGGGAAATAAAACCCTTTGTTAGTTGCCTCAGCACTGACGATGTTTCAGGATCACTGCAGTATAATCCACATTTAATCCTCAATTGTGTTTTCTGCTGCTAACCCCTCCGCTAATGCCAGGGAGGTCCCAGTGCTTGCACTGCTCCTCTCAAGCTGCAGTCTGTTCTCTGTGGTCCTCCTCTTCTCTTTCTAGGAGACTTTTCCATACAGATTTTTCACCTAGATGAGTTTTCACCTGTCTTTTGCAGGTAATTTTTTCTCTTAAATTTGCTCCTTTAGCATTTATGATGTGACTGGGGGAAAGCTCACCTTGGGAGGCACGTCCCAAAGAGGTTGTTCCCATTGTGTCTGGGGAGGAAGCAGGAGATGGCCTCTTGGATTTCAGCACGAAAAGGAAAGTTGCAGGACTACAGCATGTCGAATCACTTCATGCCGAAATAAATCCTGACATAATAAGCCCTAATGCTGCCAAAGAAACTATTACAGTCAGTTACAAAAATAATCCACATTGAAAATCAGTGAAAATACCTCTCCCTGGTGGAATAACGTGGCTCCAGAGGATCAGTTCCACTCAAAGACGATAATTTCATGTTTACCCAACAGATGAGGGCAGCTCCAAAAGTCAAATGTTTGTTGCCAAAAAAACTCTGCTTAAGTGAGATTTTGCCACCTCCCATCAAAGAGTTGCTTCTAAAAGCAATGAGCAAGTACAAAAGGGAAGACCATGAAAGGCAGAGATCAAATCAAAGTCCAGGAGGGTGCTGGGACTCTCCTACACCACAGCCTCCAGTCCTATCAGTCACCAATTTGCAACAGCAAGGGCAGAACGAACACCAACCCAATTGCTTCTCAAGCACGGATTTTCTGGTTTTCAGAGGTCAATGGCAAAATTTCTCACAGCCTTTGCCTGTGTTGCTGCTGGTCTCAGGGATTTCAAGGCATGTCTGCAAGTCACTGACTTTATCTATAGCACCAGTTGCTTGTCTGGTCAGGGTTGTAGGAGCGTTGCCACGCGTGGATCCTGGCCCTGTGGTGGGATGCGGTCGTGGCAGTGCCACTCCTTGAGAGGAACCTGTGAGACAGGGCCACCAGGCTGCTGGGCTTCCTCGTGGAGTGGATCACAGCTCGGTTTAGAAAACAAGTTAGGAAGAAAGATGCAGCAGGGTAGCAAAAAAACAAGGTGGGGCATTTTTGTCCTTGAAAAAACTCCATTTGCTTTCTTAATAAAAAAAGATGGAAACAAACAAAAAAAATCCCCCCAAGTTCCTTTAATTAAAACTTGAAGCCTGTCACAGGGCATTTTGATAAAAACGTTGACATTTTGCGAAGTTGCCCTTGGACAAATCACGAGCACTGAGAGCTCCGAGACAGGGACACTGTGCAAGTGCCTCTGCACACGCCAGAGCGCTTGGGAAGGACGTTCACCTTCCTGCAGTCAGGGGTGCTGGTGACTCCGTGTTGTTCCTCATGTGTTTGTCCTTCCCGTATCCACGTGCAACCTGCATCGCACGGGGGCTGTGGCAGGGCTGGGAGAAGGCCAAGAGAAGGTCGTGTGGTTGCACACATGGAAGAACACCGAGCGCCCACGGCAGGGCTGCGGGTGTTGTTTGGAAAGGGAGGACTTTGTGCCTGTGTGTCTCCTGCTGCTTGCACAGACATGGAGCTGCATCACTTCACGAAGCCTGGGACATTTTTACAGCAGTCCAGGGTCAGGGTTGCTGGCTGGGACAGCAAGAGATGAAGCGCAGCTCCAAGATTTCAGGTTACTCATTCGTTCTGCAGGGATTTGTAGAGCCACAGCTTGACCAAGCGCCCGCAATTCTCCAGGACACCTCCAATGCTCAGGACCTCGCGCAGCAGGACGTTTCCACCTCAGGAGTCAGAAATGCTGGTGCTGAGGCTTTCTCCTGCTTATGAACATTTTTATCCATCACCCCTGGCTCAGGTCTCAGCTGCAGACAGCAGCCCTTCCCCAGGCCCTGCTCATGCGGACACGGACCCATGGCCACCTCCAGTCATCCATGGAGGGAAACAAGAAGAGACAGACAGGGAAGAAGGACCTCATCCTCCAGATCTGCCCCAGGGCTGACGCACATATGAGGAGCCATTGCTTTTTAATACCATGGGTCTCATCTCAGCATCTTTTCCCTTCGCTCCATCCCCCTGCTTCTCCCGTTTTGCACTAACAGATCTGAGCATCCCCAGATGATTAAAGGAAGCGCTGCCTTTCAAATCGCTCTGATTGGGGTTGACGGCTGTGTGGAGTTGGACACTTGGCTCTAATGATGTGTGAAAATCTCCCTGCTGTGACCCATCGTTCCAGCTGTGGAAAATAAGGAGAAAGGCGGAGGAGGGGGGTAAAAAAAAAAAAAATCCCTTCAGGGGGAGTCCCTGATCAGACCAAGGTTTGTCACTCAGGACGGTCCCTCTGGGGCTCTGCTCAATGCTTGCTTCGTGGAACTGATGGGGACGTGTGTGAATGTGCCACCAGTGGCAGCAGATGAAACAGGGTCCTGGCTCCAGCACAGGTCGGCATGACTAAAGCATCTGAGCCATGCTGGAAGCAAAATCCCAGGGAAGGAATACCTGCCAGTTTCATGGTGGGCTCCATCCTGACTCTGGCTGGTCCCACCAGTATTCCCATGCTGGTGTTGGGGGGGTATTGCCTGAAACTGGGATGTTGCCAGTGTGTGCAGGCTGCCAGGGCTCAGCCATGCTGCTGCTGGAGCATCACTTCAGTTGAGTCCTGCAGGGTCTGAGCGAGCAAACCCCACCATCCCTGACACACAGGGGCCACCAGCTGACACCTCCCCAGGTTAGTCTCCATCACTGCTGTTGCCAGGGGACCAGCCATCAGATGTCTGCACAAAGGGGATGTTAACCCAGCCAGTTCACTCCCTTCCTTTCCCACCGCCTTCCTCCACTGTTAGCTCCCTAATGACACCTGAATTCAAAGCAAATCTCGCCGTACACAGTCCAGTCCTTCCTCTCCAGATAAATTTGCTTCTTAGAGGTCCTCCTCAATGTTCTGTGGCAGACGGGAATGGCCAGGTGGGCTCTGAAAGGAAGGATGAGTTTCCTCAGGCTTGGATGGGGCTAAACAGAGGCACGGGGGGGAGGTCGGGCACCAGCCGGAGGTGGCCTGCAGCGAGTGACCCTCAATGTGACATTGATGGCTCTTAATTCCTAAGCCTGCTTTGGAAGGATTTCAGTAGATCCTATTTAATCACTGCAGCCTCTTCATCTCCCCTGTCTCAGCTCAGGGTAATATTACGCATTCTCCTCCGACGGCTTTCTCCAAGAACTGGCCATCCTCCTCGTCCTCCTCCTCTTCCTCCTCCTCCAGGAGTTCCCAGCACAGGACATGCCACCAAACCCTTTGCCTGCAGCACGGTGTGGGGCTGCTGAAGCTGCAGCTGCCTGTGGCCTGTTCGCCAGCACGCAGCTTAAACAGCGTTTGCCCAATTTCCCCCATCAGCAGGAGGACTCAGTCTGGTGCTAACGAAGGGCACGGCTCCCTGCAGTTGCACCACCACCACCACCACCTCGCCGCAACTGGGCTGTGCCGTGCATAGCATTAAATATTGAAGCGCTTGTCAAAATGTTGTAATGATTTTTTTGTCTTGTTCCATTAGCTCCATTTCCAAAGGCCACCACCGGAACTACTGAACATTTATTTCTATTGAATCCAGCTTAGAAGTTATGATCTGAGAAACCAGGAGACAGGACAGTATGTTCTGCGGCACCGGCTTTTCCCCATCACTGCTCGGCTGAGACACGCTGGCCTTTGAAATATCATTTTTATTCCTACCTTAGAAAAACTCAAATAAAGAGACTGACTCTTCCGCCTGCTTGATTTGCTTCTGCTGGTTAAATAAGGTGCATAAATATCAGTCAGGTGGCTGCCCTGTGTAAGTTTTGGGGCTGTGTGTTTAAACGCCCTGCACAGTTCGTGGTACCGGCCGTGGGAGCTGAATTTCCTCCCCAGGTGCAAAACAAAGTGCTGTTATGACACGATTTTCCTGTTGCTAGAGAGGTATGCACATGAATCCTCCTCCCTCACTACCTGGGCAGGAACAGCTTCTTGTTATGCAAATACTGTGAGTATTAGACAAAAAGCACTGAAGAAAGTCAGTGGAGAGAGCAGCTTAGACTGGGGGTGAAGTGTGGGTAGGGAGGGCTGCGGGGACCTGTGGTTTGCTTCAGGTTCACTCTGTCACCAAGATGTACAGAGCCAGAGGGAGTTTTATGTCGCCCATGGACTTTGGGGAGGTGCCCAACACACCAGTCCTTGGGCACAGGATCCCGCACCAGGGTCACTGCAGGGCTCTGTTCTCCAGACAACCCCCAAAATCTAAAGCCTTCTTGTAGACTTCCCTGCATTTTAGTTCCTTGCTATTTAAAGACATGTGAGAGCCCAAGAGTTCCAGCCCGGCTGCCTGTGCCTGGATGCTCTGAAAAGTTGTAATCCCCGCTAGTGACATCACAGGCCGTTGCCATGGGGATGTCACAAACTCAAAGCTGTGACTTCACCACGGCAGGGATGGGCAGCAAGGGAGGCCCTGCTTCCCAGCCATCAGTGTCTCTGGTAATTAGCAAACTGGCATGGAAAATGAGGATGAAATACACAGGATAGGAACATAAAACCATTTTGCAAGTATGATCTATTGGAAAGCATTCCCCCATGAGAAAGCGCCTCCTTAATGTATCCTGTGCACTTAAATAACCCGCAAAAGGCAGAGAATAAAATAGAAATTATAGTGATTTGTTTTATTGGGCATTTCATTGAGCAATTAAGAGGATAATTAGGAGAAGGAACATTAAAAGGCGTTAATGCTCAGCCCTCATCCTGCTTTAGAGGAGCATCCTCATATTGAACGGGCAGCACCATCCAATGCTGTCCTGTGCCAGCACGAGGTTCCCTGGGGTGAGAGGGGCATGCACCGGTGTGGGAAGGGGTGATAAACATCTCCCCTGTGGCCTGGCAGGATGCCAGATCTCTCCCAGGAAATGCAGGGTGGGAACTGATGGTTGCAGAGAGCAAACCCCACCTCTGGGGCATCTCTCGGCACGTGGCGTCAGGCTTTGGCACACGTGCGTTGTGTGCGGCACGTAGGGGAGGCTAAAGGAAAAAACTCCCTCTGGGGAGAGCTCGCTGCGGTGAAACACGTGCTGATGGAGCACCACAGCCAAGGCAGAAGTGGCAGAAAGCTGGAAAAACCAGCTGAAAGCTCAGAACAAGGGGCCCTCTGTGCCAGGAGGGCAGTTCTGTCACCCACCTCCCTTCTAACATCTATCCCTCATTTTGCCTCCTCACCTTTGGTATGTCTCAAAGTACCGTATAACTAATCCAGATGGGATACAACACCATTCCAAGAGCCCTCAGCAGCCACATCTCAACCTAAGCTGCCTCCCTAAGACAGCCAGTATTTCCCAGATGAGGAAACCTCAGTGCTGGCCAACACTTCCATGAAACACTCACCGCAATGAAACAAAGACCTACTCAAGTCATGAAATCTGCAACTCCTGTCCAACTCCAGCACATCTGGCTCCACTTTACACCCACCAGCACAGCCACACTCCAAGGGGAACATCAGGACATCAGGTCCCAGAACAGGCTTCCTCTGGAGCCCACGTTACAAACTGGGGACCCCAACGCTCACCCACTGCCACCTCCTAAGAGGCCCCAGGTGAAGGCCAGCCCCAGTGGCAACCTGTCCACTGGGAGTCCTCAGTGGTCACTGCAGGGAGCATGTGCAACGATGGGTGAATGCAAAGGGGAGAGACAGACACCATGAAAAGAAAGGGTTTTACTGGAATCAGGAAGTCCCGCTGGACACACGCCTACAAACACCAAGATGACAGACAAGCTAATTCCCCTTATTTCCTCAAACCACTTGCACAGGTGGCAAAACAAGCAACCAACCCAGCCAGATGAATGAGAAACTCCAAACTGCAACATGGCAGCGCTGCCCAGTTGGCAGGAATTAAGTAGCCCTTAAGTCCTTGTTTGCTCCAGAACACATAGTTAGCAAAGTGTGCAGAAAAAAGCTGGCACGCTTTAAACTGGCCTCTGTGGCTGGAAACCCCTTTTTTCTCCCTTGGGAGATGGATGTGATAGCCATAATCCAGTCACCATGCTGGGTTTCAGGGGCAGTGGCTTGTTTACATTGAGCCCAAAGCATCAGACAACTTTCAGAAAAATCCACATTCAGAAAGCCACCAACCCCCCCCCTTTTCTTGTCCTGGGAAACACGGCTCCCCTCCGTCCTCCCCTGCTCAGAGGGAGCAATTGCCATCCTCTTCAAAGGAGAGTAAACCCAGCTTTTTTGGCTTGTGGCTGCCTCTTACAGGCACAAGAGCAGCTTGTTGGGAGACTCGAGTGCTCAGCACAGCCCTAAAACAAGGCTCCTGTTTGAAGTGGATTGAGGCTGGATTAAGAAAGCCCAGGAGGAGAGCCTAGCTCTGCTCCTGCACTAAAAAGGCTGCTCTCCAGCAGCAGCCAACGCAGCTTCATCCTGCTCAGCCCTTCCCGTGATCCCTACGATTTCGGGTGCGCCGCTCAACGTGACCCAGGGAGCGGGTAATGGCAGAGCACGCGCTCTGCTTCCCAAAGCTGCTCCTCCCGGGAGCACCCAGGGCTGTGCTGACCCCGTTCTCCTCAGGAGGGGCAGGGTGAGCCCAACAGCAAACACAGGGCAACACACCCCCATCCACCACGTCCGCCCTGTCAGGCAGAGCCAACGGAGCCTGCAGAGCCCTGGCGCTGCCTGGGCACAGAGACTCCTCTGTGGCTTCACACAGGTTTGGAGAACCCCTTCTGAAGCTCCCCTCTTGCAAACGCCTTATTTCCCCCCCACCCCTTCTAATCAATGCAACAAGCAGGTTTAGTGCAACACAAACAGGGCACGGAGGATAAAACAATATTGCAGGCCATACCTGAAAGTGCATCCTTCTTTTCTCACCAAGCAGTGGGGAGGACGTTGCTGTCTCTTGGTAATTTTCCAACATCCTGTGTTGCAGGTAGATTTATGCACTGATCATAGTTGGAGCTGTTAATAAAAAAGTGCAAAGAAAACGGATTTGACTGTGAAGTGTAGGACTGCTTTTCTCCCAGCTTTGCATTATCATGACTTCCTCCTTTTTTAATCTTTTTTTCCTATGATTGACCATGTTTGGGGTTCAAAGCTTTAAAAATAAATCGCGGATCGTCTTTCATCTACTATGCATGAGAGAGTCAGAATCATTACATGGTTTAAATGGATATTTTGAGAGCAATGCTGGACCAAGCAGTTCCCACTTTAACTGTGAGCCAGAGGGATGAAACTAATTTGCAAATAATGTTACATGCTGGTTTTACTTAAACTCAGGGAAAAGGCTGAAGTGACTACTTGTCATTCTTTGTGAGAAATTGAACAGAATGGAAATCAGTTAACTAGTTAAAATATATATATATAAAAAATAAATATCTGCAGTAGACCAATTTCTCCTGCACCAGGGAACATCCTGGGACTGCAATTAAGCTGTGGCTCAGCATGAACCCTACCTGAGCACTGGGGACAAACAGACTGGCCGTCCTTTTCCTGAGAGCACAGTTTTAACTTGGCGATCTGAGAGCTTTCCTGCAGCTCAATTTGAGCCACCTCTTCCTTACGCAGTCCGAAAGTCAACTTTCCCCTCTAGCATCACTAACGCCTTCCCCCCGGGAGGGGGGAGCTCCGACATCTGCAGAGCTGCATCTTCACAGCAAATCGCCTATCGATGACTTTGTGGCTAATATATACAACGGGAAGCAGAGGAGCTAATATAATGTAATTTTCCATGTTTACTGCATTATTACAGTGGTTGAATCTGCTGATTAGTTCCCATTTTTTTGCCATCTCGTCCTAAGCATCCCTTTTATTTTTGCCCTGCTTATCTGCATACAGTCATTTATCCGCACGGCTGCTGTGGCAGCAAGCAGGGCCAAAGCTATCATTTCTCCTCCCTTTCACATTTTAATCTTGCAGACCTCAGTCTTTATGATACCACTATTATTTTGTCTATATCTGATCTAACGGGAACCAGCCATTACTTTTTTTTTTTTTTTGCCTTAAAAAAAGAAAACTAATCTGAGCAAAAGATCGTGGTGGCTGAGGCACTAATGATCTCTGACATATCTCCTTGCAATGAATCCGGTGCTAAAACAGAGACCGTTTGTTTCCCTCCTCTCCACAGAACTGCAGGACTGACCCCTCATGCACAAGCAGCTCCCACCAATAAACAACATTGCCCCGGTCTCCCGGGGGATTCATTTCTCTGCCAACTATCTCAGCAGCTCTTCTTATTGTCTTATTTATCCAAACAGTGGAAAAACAACTCAAGTGGAGCCAGACACTCTCCAACAACATGACTGTTACTGATTTCTACAGATTTGTTCCCCTACAAACAAGGAAAATCTCCTCCCCCAGTGGTTGTTAATTGAAAAGGGAGGGTGAAAATTTCCTATAATATGAACAATACCAGAAAAATGCTGTTCATTGCTGTCCCTTGAAGATCAGGGCAAGACATTTTGCCCCCAGCTTCCCTAATGCTCCTCACCTCCGAGCTGAGCCATCACACCCGCTGGAGACCACCCACTGAAGCATCAAGCCAAGGTGCTCTGCATATGCCAACCACATCAGCCAGAAAGGATTTACTTGGGAGGGATGAAGGGGAAAACTGAGGAACCCCTCTACTCCCTTCTCCTACATTCCAAGGTTTTTCAAAGAGCGAATGTGCTCACTCGACCTTCTCACTGTATGTCCACAATCTGCACCGTCGTTCCATGGCTTCTACCTGTGCCAAGCTCTTCACCTCTTCCTGCAGCCCAAAGACCTCCATGTTCTCCACCTTCCCCCAGAAATATTATAACTAAACCAGGGGCCACGTTCAGCCCCTGCTCTGTGATGCGAGCAGGGATGTTGAGCTGCTTCAAAGGCAGCAGCAGGACACGGGATCCTGCCTGTCCCCTGTGCAGGATTTATACAGGTGAGACTTAAGGAAATCAATCGGAGCCCTTCCCCACATCCCCTGCTGAATGGCCCAGTTTGGGGAATCCCTTGCTCACACCCACACGGAGCTCCCAACCACCCAAGCTGCAGCGCTGCAGGAACCTGAACGTTCCCTGGTCTAGATACAACCCAGCGTGTATTGTATTTATTATTAATGAAAGACTAAATGTTCTAAAGAGCAGTATTAATTTTAAAGCTACTAATAATCATCAGCTGTCCCTCACTTCACCCCGCAAGCCTGAGAGCTGTAACGAAAGAGCAAATTCCAGCTCAGAGCATCTTTAACCGAGGCTGCCGCGATCCACGGCCCAGTTCTGCAGCTCGGGGCCCACGGGCATTTTCTGCAAGTAGTGAGGAACCTCAAAGGTCTTCTAATGCGACCAAACATAAAAAGCCAGAAAAGGCAGAAAAATAACTCTCTGTTACCCTTCTCTTTGAAAATTAGGACTCTCACCAACCTCCCAGTTCTGCAATGCCAAGCTGTCTTCTCTTGTTCCAGTCTGCACCCCTGTCATCACCCCAAGCCCAGGTCTACACAGCGACCTGTTCTGCAGGAGTCAGGAGTTGGTGATAACCCATTTTAGCTCCAAAAGAAAGCCCGCGTTTCCAAATGTGTTCCTTGCTCTCTTCCTCTTTGGGAAAATGAAGCTCTTTAAGAGTCTCACGGGAGCCGAACAAAAGCCACAAGGGACCCATCCCAACTGAGTTCTCACAGGACAGGACTGTCCCTGTGACCAGGTAACACTCAGCTCACCTCCCAGAAGCAGCATCTGCTGCCATCAGAGGTGCTCCATCGGCACCAGGAGCGGGGCTGTGTCTGCCCTGAGTCCTGCAGCCCCTCAGCAGGACGAGCAGAGTGGGGAGCCACCAGTTCCAGCAGAGAATGGCTGTCAGAAGGGCACGTGTGCAGGCACAAAGCAGCCCTCGCACACCAGCAGCTTCCCTGCTGGCTCGGTGCATCAGCACTGCTGGTGAATCACATTTCCTTTGTATTGCACTTGCAGGAACAGGGGGGAAGAGGTATTGCACAGAGGAGAGTCACAAAGAGGCCCACCTTGGAAAACAGGCTATTTTTGGTACCGTAATCCCTTTCCCATGGAAAAGAAGGAGGCCCAGGAGACTGATGGAGATGCTGAAACACAGAGAGGAATCTGGCAGCAAAGTCTGGAGCGCAATACAGATATCAGGGACCGACAACCAGGACCAAGACTCAGGTTTAAAGACTGCACCAGCCTCAGGACTGAGACCTCTGCTACACCACCCACCTGCCCACCAATCCTGCTGTAAGCCATGCCAACAGGGGATGCTGCAGAGCAAGAAGGTGACAAGGAACACTGTTTGCTTCCACGGACCTCTCCTAAGCATGCAAAGACCTGGCTCTTCATCTGAGTGCTAATTCTCACCCTCTTTCATCACAGTTTTTTGCAGCTTTTCGACAAATGCAGAATACATTTGAGCGATCAGCACAATGTTTAGTGAGAAAATCGTATGCCACATTTCCGCTTGGCATGATTTTGAAATGGTTAAGCTGTTAAGCCCTGAAAGGGAAGTTTTAAGAATACCGTGAATAAAAGATGCCAAAAACAAAAATAAACCAACAGCAGCAAAATTAGAGCATGACATAAAGGAATCATTTGGATGGATCCTTTTTTCCAGCGAAACAGTTCATGCTGGCTGCTGCTTTCCAATGTCAGGATCTCTGCAGTTGTGTAGCACTTGGACTTTCATTACAATAGCAGAGAAATAAATTGTAAATCAACGCTAGCACACAGAAGAGGGAGAAAGTTTTCCTTAGCTGGGATCAAACCTTTTACAAGCTTCTCTAAGGCACTGTCTCTGAGGCCCACTTTGCTCATCTCACTCTGCCCCAGCGAGGGAGATGCTATCAGAGGAGGAAGGGGTTGCTTGACGTACCCTTAAGTGCTTGTGTAAGGACAGGCAATGGTCCAGGATGGGGTACTCTGAGAGATACCCTAGAAATAATTGTATATCAGCGTTTTCCAGATAAAGTCTTCCAAAGAGAAGCAAATCCTGTCCCATTCTGTGGCTCACCTGCGTGCCACACAACCCCCACGGTACTGGTCCCTCTAAGGACAGTCAGGTTCTGTCTAGAGCATTCAGGGGGACAGAGAGGACTCCCCACCCTCACCCAGCCAACTTGACTCACTCAATGCAGTGACAGCAGTGCGGCCCCTCTGTCCCCTGTGTCACTCAGAGGTCCCTCCTGCATTATGCATTACTTTGCTGCTGTGCACACTGACTCGGTGACTTACTTACACAGCCAGTTACTGGGCTGAAGGACACAGCACCAACTGCAATCATTTTATGCTGATTTTTGTCATAAAATGTGATAAAATGCCAAATCAAAAGAATTCCCAAAATCCATACATGTGACAGTGTCCCACTCCAGCTGTGACACGAAGCATTAAGGCAATGACAGTGCCAGCAGCTTTCATAACTGCTGCTTTCAGGTCCACCCAACCCTGTGCAGCTGAGAGGAACAAGGGCTCTTCTTCTCCCTCTGTAGCCTCTCCTGAGTCACTGTGAAGTGTTTGCTATTCAAAAAGTCCTTGCAAGAGAGCTCTCTCACCTGGGAGGGTCTGAACCAGAGACATCAGGTTAGGTCACCTACAAAGGTAACGGTGGGAGAAACCTTATTGCCCACCACACTCACACCTGTGCACATCTCTGCAGAGGTCAAACACGCCCTGGACAGGGCATCTCCTGTCCACTGACCCAGCTTCAGCTGGGCATGATAAGAAGATGAACAAATGGCCAGGGATGGCCTTTTCCTCCATCTCCTACAACTTCTCCAGCTCAGGTCCTCCCATGCCTTTCTGAAGTGCCAGGGGATCTCGTGCTGGGCCCACATAGTCACAGCATGAAACTTGTGACCCCCAAGTCCCTCTGCTCCCCCAAGGAGGCAAGGAACCTGAGCAACCAACCCATTTACATCCCTCCTGGGAGGCATTCTAAGACTTGCCTAGACCAAGTCAACACCAACCTGATTCACCACTGGCAAAAGTCCTGCCTCAAGGGAGAAACTGGGCTGCAGAATCCCAGAGGTCCCTTGTGCCAGCATTTGAGCCCTCCCTTGTGATCTTCCCTCCTGCTTTCACCCTTCTTCACAATCTTGAAACTGCAATTCCTCTGGAAAGCTCTCTGCCTCCACAAGCAGAGAATCTCATATGTGAAGCATTAACAAAACCCTGGGATTTCATTTTTATTGGAAAACCAAAGCCCCCTCTGCACATGTCCCAGCCCTGATGACAAACAGCATCTCTGTAGCTGTCAATTAGCCTTGAATCACAGCACAGGCAGGAACAGGCCATGAGACAGGGTAGAGCACGTGGTGACCTGCAGAGGACTTGGGCTGAAAAAGCAACACGATAAATAATTACTTCATTGCAAGTCAAGGGGCAGCACTTCCACAAGGAGGAGAATTTTACTCTGCACTGGTGTTTATATTGCAAATTGCTTCCACGGTGCCATCTCAAGGAGCCCTTGCTCCTCACTGGCATTCAGCCATTCCCAGCCTCCACCAAGGAGCCAGGCAGCCTCATCCCAGGGCACTTCAGGCAGGGGGAATAATTCCTCTAGATAAGCTGGATACCAGCACAGTGTTGCTCATGCTCAGGGATGCACCCAGCCTCCACTGACCACCAGTGTCTGTGAGCTCAGAGTTCCCTTTTGCTATCAACCTCCCTCTATCCCATTTCCAAGTGAGCTAATGGGATTCATGGGACGCTAGAGATGGATCTGTAGAAGCCATACAGAATAATACCTAACGCTCCTCCTTCCCTCATCTGAAGAGCTGTGTCATCAAATGCTAAACCTCTTTAAAGAAATTACTGTCCAAGTGTTCCTTACTGCAGCACCACAAAATAAAGGAGCACAGGGCAAAAGTAAATCTGTATTTACAGAGGAGATCTCCTGTCCCTGGGCAGTGTGGGAATTTTTCCACACTGGAAGCCTGGTGATTCTCAGTGCAATACACAACTTCATAACAAAAGATGCTGAGGTGGTGCTGATGGAAGGAGGGGAAACTGGTTTTCCATTCCTTTTGTTTCACACGTGCTTTTGCTGGCACTGGCACCTGGACATGTATTTCTCCACAGCCAGCTCCTGCTGAGCATGTTAACATTGAAGCCCAAACCCAGGCACCACAATTTGGGGGCTCCACTGTGGATCAGCAGCACGATGAGGAAAAGGCTTGTTTGGGTTGCTGGTGCTTGGTAATTGCAGCAGCGTGTCCAGAGCACAGGATAGCCACAGGAAAAAACATCTGAGTTAACCTTCACATGACACATCTTCCTGAACATACTACCTGTCACAGGCCAGGTGTAAAATCCTCCTACCAGCCCTCTGTGCCAGGCCAGGATGGCCAGGCAAGGTCACAGCACTCAGCTCTGTCCCCAGGGTGGGGAAGGCTCCTATGACACCGCTCAAACCACCGTAGCCCAAAGCAGCCCTTTGGCTCCTCTGAAACACATCAAGTATTCAGAGCTCAGCTACAGAGCTGGGAAACACCAGGAGAGCCTGGAAGACAAGCAGTTGTGTTATCAGGCGTTCATCATCAGGAATGAGAGCACACAACTCAACATGAGTGTCCTCCACTGGCTTCAAGGGCACACACACATTGAAATTCCCAGCAGATTCAGGGCTCTTGTTTGCGCTTCCATCAGAGCCATGGCCAGCTCTGAAGGCTTTCCAGGCAAACCCAGGAGATCCACTAGGACTGAGAGCCTTGGTTTTCACTTCTGCAGTGCTTTGTGGATGCTCCTGGGAGAGTGATAGATGAATTTTAGCTATTTATGAATTCGAAGAGTTGTTTACATATTTTAAATGAGAAAACAGAGAAGATTTTGCTCAGAACAAGGGCTTTCTTTTTTTCCCCCTCTCTTTTTTTTCTCTAAATTGTTCTCCTAAACATCAGTGCTTCTTGCCATGATGAACAACTAGACAATTCAGTCACGTTACCCTGGATGTATCATGGCAGGCAGCTAATCCTGTTGGTCACAAATCATGTCCCTTTCAATCTCCATTATATAGGAAGAGCAAATTTGTTATGATGCATGTGTCATTACACACCAATGCCTTTCCATTATCATATAACTGGATACCCCCAAGGTCTGTAATTTGCAGTATAATAGTAATTTTTAAAGAACCATTGGTAATCAATAGCTCTCAGCATCCCTATCAGGATCATTTGCAAAACAAATAACAACACTGATCTCAACCAACTTTACAGGAGGGATATTTAATCCCCATGAACTGCATTATATGATGGATAAGCGAGGAATCCTAGCCTATGTATCATGTATTTTCCTTGGATTAAATATCACTTCAATCAATGTTGCTACCAGCCTGTACAATGCTGTCTGTGTTTTCACTAAGTAATTCTGAAACTATCGTCTTACAAATTGACATTAGCTACGTGCAGGGCACCAAAACCACACGGCAGCTTCGTGGGGCATGAGGAGGGGGCAAGGCAGAGGGCAGCGCCACCATGATGCTCGTGGGCAGCAGGCAAGGCTGGGGGCACAGAGGGCTGCCAGGGACCCCACAGACAGGGCACTGCTCTGCTGGGGGGTCATAGCAGACATTTGCCATGGCCATGACCACTGCCCATGGCTGGGTGAGCACAGAGGGCTCTCGGCCCTGTGCTTGCAGAGGTGATGCTCCTTCCCAGTGTGTGTTTGCTCGGCAAGAGTTCTCCGAGCACGGATCTGCCCTCAATGCTGGAATACCAAACACAGCCAGAATCAAACCACCGGCAGGAGAAGGTGCTGTTCTCAGTCCCTTGTCAATACAGAGCTGGGCTTTAACCAACTTACCACCTGTAACCCTACAAAAGTGCTAATAGTACCACCTAATAAGACTTTCAGGCATCTGCCTCGTTAGCTGACAGACCTTAGGGACAACAAACAGAGGCTCGATTTTAATTATTGCTTTTCCTTTTTCTTCAGCGTGCACTGACAGAGGCTGCAATTAGGAAGGTAACTGTGTCCCCACTGTCCCTGCCCTGGCTGCAGTCAGTCTGCTCAACTCCATCCACACCCCAGGCCCCGACAACCTCTATTGCAGCTTTTTCATGTAAAACTGGAGACAGAAACATCCAACCCAACGGGACCCCGTGCAACCAGTACAGGGAGAGGCACTCACGGAGACAGCACCACGCTCAGGGGATGTGCCCCAGTGTGGAAGAATACTGGGCTATAGACATCTTCGGCCTCGACAGAATGCAACTGTACCCCTGGGAAAGCAGCAGAAAACACCACCTGTGTCCTTGGGCCAGGCCTGGGAAAGCAGAAGGAGTTGAAGAAAACAACCAAGAAAAACAGGAGCATGTTTTGAGACTTGCCAGCATGAGCAGAGGTGATTGTCCACCTATGAGAAGATGGACTAAGACTGATGGACAAGAATACCTAGCCAATGATGAGTAGCAGAGACACTTAGAGACAGTAGTAGAATAGTATAAAAGTTTAGCTGTGTGTGAATAAAGGGTCTTTGCCTTTTGCTTTCACTTTTCCTGACAAAGTCTGTCTGTGTGTGTTTTTTTTTGACCATCGCAACAATCGCAACACCCCAGCCCTGAGACAACCCTGCAGCCTCCAGCCCCGGGCTCCCTAATGAACATCTCCCAAGTCAGATTAAAGCCACTGTGCCTGTTCTTCAGCAGCCTCGCTATTGACCAGCATGCATTACCTGTTGCACGGCCAAGAGCTGGCCAGCACCTGCACCTTCTCTCACAGACGGCTTTCCGAGGCATTAAATCCACATTTAAATTTCCTACTCAGTTCTGCTTCTTCGGAGCTCTCCAGCAGAGCCGTATCTCCCTCCTTGCAGCTGCAGCCACCTATAGCAAAATCTCCAGCTCCTACTGATGTGGAAAAATTCATGCATTTCTCTCCTCGTGTAAGCACAGGTCTGGCATTCACGGCACTTCCCAGAGATAAGCCCCAAATCACTCATCGCTAGAAACCCTACGCTTTGGGAAGGATGGACAGAAGTGGGAATTAAAAAAACCCCACCCTTGGACTCTAACTAAACACTTCAGCAGTTGGAGATTACAGAATCCTATTTAGCAATACCAGAAAGCATTTTGCACAGAGGAAACATCATCAACGTGGCTATAGGAAGCCAGTAAAAATAAAAATTTGGGAAGGAAGAGGAAACTCAGAGTTTTGCTTGTTTTGGTTCATTTTTAGAGATAAACGTGGTTTAGAACAGGGATTAATTGGGTTGTCCTGGCACCCCTTCCCTGCTCAACAGCACCTCAACTGGGCTGCACACTCCTACAAGCTCCTGGCTGCCCCAAGGAAAATGCCACTAAAGGAAATACAGCTATTTTTAAAGCTAGAAGGACAAATTCTCCTCCCAGTTACACCAGTGACCTCGTGACTCTCCACAAGGTTGGGCAGGCACAGCTCTGATTTGGGGCTATTTTGAGCATCCTCCAGGCACCCAGCAGGCAGAAAGCACCGAGGAGCAGGATGAGGCCCGCATCTCTGGATAGTCAGACCCAACCTGTTAAGACAGCGATAATTTTCATTTTTTACCAAAGTAAAGGGTAAAATATGAGTTCCCTGTTTAAATAAAACACTTTAACCAGCACAGTCACTTCCCCCCTTATGCACCTGGGCCCGAGCAGGGCTGCTGCTCACTGGTGCTCCTGCTGCCTTGACCACTCATTTATCACACATTCACACATAGTACAAACTCATTCAGGGCTCTTCCGCAGATGAAATATTTAAATGGTTTATACCTTGCTATCCCTTTTAAATAAGATGGAATCACCATAAACAGACTTGGACTGACTTGCCCTCTCCATTACTTTTTTTTTTTTTTTTTTAAATTCTCCCTTGGAATTTCATCAGGCTGCATCCAGCATG
Organism: Grallaria varia; assembly: GCA_013396735.1. Lineage (NCBI taxonomy): Eukaryota > Metazoa > Chordata > Aves > Passeriformes > Formicariidae > Grallaria > Grallaria varia. Next base: position 1,769,919 of record VWZG01002480.1, on the reverse strand, counting down.
ATCCAAGAGCTTCATGGGTGCAATCCATGCTGGTAAATGGATGGAGACTCCTTGGAAAGTTCAGATGTTGTAACTTTACATTTCCCAGGCAAGCATCTGGGCTATAGCACGGCTGAGGGGATGTCACATATGGAAAGGGATGAAAAGCCTGGACTTTCCCATCTGCGTTTGCTGGGATGAACCCAACCTGTTTGTGTCACCCTTTTGGGGAGTTGCTGCTCTCAACCCAACACAGCTGCCACATTTTAGCTGCTGGTGACAGCAGTAAAAGCAAGATCCTGGGCAAGCTCTGGCAGACAAGACACAGACAACATGTAATTCTCTGCCAGTGTGCTGAGACACCACCCAAAACCTCCAAGAACATCAGGCTCAGAAGAATTTCCCAGCTCATGTGGTCCAGGGAAGATCCTACCACAACACCCTGGCTTTCCCCCCACTGCCATGCCCAGCTCCCAGGTGTCACAGGATGCTGCACACCACACACCAACTCCACCAGCAAACTCAATGGGCAACAACTGAGCAAACCAATCAGTGATTCTACCCAAATTGTTCTCACGCTGGAGACCAGGGCACCCAACGCTGCTGCTGCCCCTGGTGCCAGGGAAGAGGGGGCACATCCACGGGCAGGGAGGGAAGATCCATCCCTTGGACTGCAGGAGCCTTAAGACAGAAAGCACTTCCAGCTGCGTACCCATCCATATGCATAAGAGAACAGGCCCCGATCCAGCACACGCTTACGTCAATCTGCCATCACCAAGATTTAGGAGAACATTTAAAATTAAACAGAAATCTCCTTGCGCTGCAAAACTAAGGACAAAGAGAGGAAATAAGTCCTGTGGTTAGTGCAGAAGCAGGTGTTGAAGGACCTGGGTACCAGAGCCTTGCTGGGACAAGACCCCAGATAACCCTGGGCATGTCACTTCACCTCCAGGTTTACCCAAAGAATGTGTCTGCCAGCTCTCCAGGCATGATCCCACCAACAGATATAAGGGGTTCTCAGACAGTCACAGAAAATATGACCAGCTTTGAAGGTTATTTCCCATCTGGTCCCCATGGCTGGCTCTTTCACACTCTTTGCAGAAGGACAGGTTACCTGGAACTCAGCAGCTCCAAGGACTCCACAAGCCCTGGCTCTGAGGAGCTGGTTATAGTTTAAACCACAGAAGAAAGTCAGCATTTGCAACAACACTTCGGATTTTACCTGCTGAAAATAAAGACAACAGCATTTCAAAATAAATGGGGAGAAAAGCAAGATCAATAAGTGACACACAACTCCCAAGCCAGCCTCATTAAAATGAAATGTATTACTCTCCTCACCACCACAAGTAAGAGTTTCAGGGCAAAAGAGAATGTGTTGGCTCTACAGCGATGTTATTTTATGGCTGTTGTGTTAAGATATGGACTGGAATGCACAAAAAAATCATAATAATAATTAGTAATTCTTCATTAAGAGAGATGAGGAAAAGCCACATGGAAAGTTTGATACTTTCTTAAAGCCAGTGTAGAACCAGAGAACCTACAATTTAGTTCAAAATCAGAAAGGACTTTAATACAGATGAGGAGTTTTCCGCAAATCTGTTACAGAATCACAGAATCATTTACACTGGAAAATACCTCCAAGATTATTAAGTCCATTTGTGAAGCTCAGGATTAACTGACTGACCCACACAGTAAACAATGAGACAAACTTCTCTGAACTTTGATGGGGTTGTGATGTTGACTTTGCTTGTAAAGCATTACAGCTGGACTTTATGTCCTTAAGGGTCTTTTCCAACCTAAATGACTACATGGCTTCTTATGGAGCTTTAAGAATCACATCCCACAGATTACTTCCCCCTTTTTCTTTACACATGAGGCAGTTACACGAACTACACAGCCTGATTTCTGCTCCTTTGTGAATTGGGGCGGCTGCTGAAACATGTTGATTTATCAAAATTTTCCTCTTACTCCTCTGTGGCAGATGTTCTCTCCGTTGTGTTATTCCTGAGCCCAGGCTTCAGCACTGCCCTGGACAAGGTAAAAAGGAGCCAGGCCAGGAGGGCAACACTGGACAGGCTCAGCAGGGCGTCCATCACCATCCAGCCTGCGTGTGCTCTGCAGTTCCAGCCCCACCTGTCTGTTCAGTGGAGCTGAGCTCGGCCACAGCTCCATCCCATTCCCACCTCAGTGTCCTGCTCCGCTGCACAGTTTGCAGAGCACAGCCTGTGCCCAGCACAGGCCAGGTCCCCGCAGCCCCTACGGACAAAGGCTCAAACCCAGACAGCAGAGAAGTTCAATGGTGCCATAAACCACCAGAGACAGACTTGAACCCCCCGGTTTTAAACACAAAGAGATTTCCAGCAGCTCTCCATCCCCTTGGGCCACACACCAGACCTTGCAATTCACTGCTCAGCAGCACCTTCCCCAGGAGCAGGTGGCTGGAAGTGACATTACTGCAGTGCCCCCCTTCACCCCCATGAGTCAATCAGCTTGGTGACACCAGCAGTCCCATCCCTTGTCCTGCTGACCTTGACGGATGCCCTGTCACTCTCTTGATGTTGTTTGCCCACAACCTTTGTAGCTGCTGTGCCCTGAGCAGGGGCAGAACCAGCACAAGGGTTACAGGGTCTGCTTTCAAGACATGTCCTTTGGCAGGAGTAAAGCAGAAGCAAGTATTTTTATACTGCAAATCAGATTTCTATACCTTTTTTTAATTACTGCCTTTTTTTAGCATTGCTTTAACAAATTTTTCATTTTTTTTTTCTCTCCAGTGAGAGCTCAGAAGGGTCAGTAGGAAATGCCCCTTTGGGGCTGCTCCACACATCCCTGCTATTACTCGAGCAGGGCCAGGCACAAACTTCTCAGCACAGTGATGAAAGGAAACTACTCCAACTTCTCAAGTGTGCCAGGCTTTTTCCTTGTAACGAGACTGACCAGCTGCCCAGCCTGGAGAGGGAAGGGTTAATTAATGTCACAGGATAAGCCCTTGGGCCACACAATTACCACCTCCTGCTGGAACACCTCAGTGAACCACCAGCACCAGTGGAATCAGCACTGAGCTGAAGTCAGGACATTTATCCTCTGACAATACTCTATTGCAACAACTTTATTTTGATGATACAGGATGATTAATGCTTACAGCTGCTGTCATTTCCTTTGATAGATTTTGGGGCTGTGGTCAATGCACCATTCCTGAAAAGCTGCACTCAGAGCAGCGTGGAGGACAGAGATGCTCCACGCATCCAGCCATCAGTAACCCGACTCTGCCAGCTGCAGGCGGCCAGAAGAGACACTGGGAGGAACGGGGAGATGCTTATGGAAAGCCTTGATAGGTAAAAAGGTTGTGGGGCAAGAGGAAGGTGTGTTAAACAGCCAGCATCGTAAGAAATTGCAAGAGTTTGTCTTTTCCAAAGGAAAGAGAAAAGACTATTGGGTACAAACAGCACAGCCAAGAGCCACAGCAGACGGTGCTGTTTTGACACAAACACAGTGGAAGATCAGATCCCAAGCTGAGACTTCCAGGGCTGAGTTGCAGCCATATCGAGCTCTCACAACTGCTCTTGAAGTCAAAACACATCCAAAAATCAGATTGATCAATCAGTAAAACAAGATACAGACAAATGTCTTAACCGTAGCCCTCACTAAAAGCAAAAACAACCACTCAACTTGGAAACCTTAATCTTAACCTCTGCGCCTCTCAGTTCCCCCCACCTGTAACATGAAGACAAGAATCATTTCCCTCACCCAGCTGCTGCAAGGTTCTCCTAATCAATCAGCTCATTAATTCATGCAAAGCATTAGACAGGCAGCAGATGGATGGCTTTACACAATAGCATTTTCCACAGTGAAATATTTCTACTTAATTCTCTGCCAGCACCTGCCTGCCCACTCCCATCTCACCAGCTCAGACAGGGACACCCTCGAGGTCCAGAGCAGTGGGGTCTCCTCTAGACCTAAACAGCACCCGGTGCCACCCGGGATTCCCTGGCTGGAGACACCCTTTTCACAGGGCTCCTTACAGAGCTTGATTTTCCTCTCATTTGAAAGCTGTCTCAGGAGCGTAATGATTTTAAATTCCCTGCCCGCTGCAGTCAATCAACGGAGCGGCGGCGGCTGCTGGAGCCTCGCGAGCAGGCGGTGATGAATGGCCCTTCCGAGGCTGCACCGCTCGCCTCCGAGCGAGAGGAGAGCGTGGGCAGAGGGTGGGGAAGAGAAGCAAAGCCAGAAACAAAAATTAAAAGGAAGAAACGGGGCGGTGGGTAGAAAAACCCAAACTGCTCTCTGCAAAGTTGGGACAAGTGTTGATAAGCTCCTGGAAGGCACAGCTTGGAGGGAGCAGTCTTGGCTTCGCATGTCTCTGGGTTCTGTTATCATCTGATAACTTGAATAGAGCAGCTAAAACATTTGTTACTAGTAAGTGGTAGCCACAAACTTGGCTTGTGCCAGGGACCAGAGCCCTGGGCACCAGCACCCCCCTGCACACGTGCCCCTGACCCAGCTCTGCCTTCCAGGAGGAGCCGAAGAACAAACACCCGAGCGCAGTTTTCAGGAGCGCCTCTTCCCTCCAGATACAGCAAGAAAGGGCAGAGCACCAAAGGTGTTATCCCTCAATGTTTCCTGGGGGATGACACACAGCACCCTGTGCAGCTCCAGCTGCCGGCACCAGGGAAGAGCAGCCCTGCGTGTTGCTGTCACTGCAGAGGGACAGGGAGCACCCACCCCTGCAGGTTATCATCAGTTTCCACAGAGGGAAAAAATAAATATCAAACACACACAAATATGTCCCTATTTGGGGGAGTCGAAAAGGCCTAATCCTGCCCCAGTGTGCTGCTGATCACCCTGCTCTACCGACAGCGGATGCTGCTCGGCATCCGAGAGGAGCTGTTTCACATCTGGGCTCTTTTTCTCCCTCTTCCTCCAATTACAGGGTCAGGTCAGGGCTGTGGGGCCTGTCAGCATAAAAACAAAAGAAAAATCCTCATATGGAAAAGTGGCATTCCCAGAGAAGCTGCAGGTTGTAGCACAAGCATCACAGCTGAGAGTTACGGGTCTCGCAAAGAGGACAGGGGAAAGAATCAAAAAATGAAACCCACCACAGCAGCAGAGTAAAAATATGAGGCAGTAAATTAATGATGTTGCTCCAATTTGAGCAAACACTAATTAAGAATGTGTAATTGAATTAATGCATTATTTAGAAACCCCAGCAAATCCTGAGTGGGGTTATAAATACATTATAGGGTTCCTTTGACATCACATCTCTCATACCTCACTACCCGCAGTCTATTACAATGTCACCAGAATCTCCAGATTTATTGACATCCTTGTCACTAACCATTGCTTTGCATTTATCCTGTATATTGATATCCTCCCACCTCAATTCCACACACCCAAGAGCTCCATATGGGGCGGTGATGGCCATTTGATAAGTCATAAATAAGTATAATAAATTAGCTCAGCTCATCAACCATTTCCCCTCCCAATGCCACATATCTGGGCCTAATTTGTTCAGAACCTGGAAAAACATCAAATACCTCATTAGAACATAAATCCATGTCCTAGAAATAAATTTTTTTCTACAGCTTCAAGTGTCAGGTTGCTCCACGTTACAGTGGGAAAGGATCTAAGCCTGGCTCAGAATAGGTTGCAAAACCAGTATCATCACATCGCGAAAATAGAGGAAAACAGCATCTCAGGGAAAAGGGGTGAAAAAAGTCAGCCCCTCAAAGGTATCACAGCAGATGTTTGTGCCTGTGAAAGATCCTGAGATAGCGCATTTGCAGCTGGGACAGTTTAGGAGTGCTTTGGGTATTTAGCAAGACGCTTTACGAATGTTATTCTTTCCTCCTGAGCCCTTCACAGCAAGGGTTAGGGTTCTCACTAACCACTCCTAGGAAGAGACACAAATCCATCAAAAAGAAAGAAATCTGGTGAAATTGTTTAAACCCCTTGAAGACACTTGTAAGGAGAGCAGCACGAGAAAATAACGCGGGCAAATCCAAGTTCACATGCGTACACATAGCTCTAGGAAAGGGAAAAAAGAAGCAGCACTAAAGTGCCTTGTACTTAGATATGAGCATACACTGTGGCAAAATCTGCATGCTGTTTATAAAACACATTGGAAGACTGTCCCCTAAAAGATGCCATAGAGAGTATAAAATTTTATTATCTCTGCTTGTCCATTTTACAAAGATATACACAAACAAGTAGCCAAATCTGCCTGCAGTTTAACTCCATTAAATCCAATGAATGAGTTTGGCCCACAAGAAACTCTGCACTTACTGTAATAAAGCTAAAAGCTGATAGCAGCTGATACAGTAAAACACATACATTTCCATACACTTAGCCTGCAGATTTAAAAATACAAATGAGCTTCAGAGACTGCCCTTGTCCAGCTCATAAAGAAATGCTGAAATGGGAAAGGAGAAAAAACAGACGCTGGAGATTTTCCCACTGGTTCCCTGTAAGCCTGAAGAGAAGAAGGGTGGGTGAAGCCAGCAGAGTTGTGGTCATTTGGGTTTTCCAAAAGCCCTGAACACATACAGTGTGTGTGTTTGAACAAATGCCTGATGGTTTGGTCCCCTGGTGGGACTCCCCACCCAGCACAAACCACCTCTCCATCACCACTCCCCAGGGAGGACAACGAGCTGGGCTCCCAGGGCAGCAATGTGGGATGCTCTGAGGCAGTTGGCCACAATTCCATTTGCAGAGGGCTTGAGGGCTTTCCTCATGAGCTGGTTCTCCAGCCATTGGGTCATTTTGAATTGTACCTTAAACCTCACATTGCACAGGGGTCCATGCCAGGTGGTAGAGAGACTGAGCCCAAATGACAGATTTAAGCCTTCCCCGATTGATAGCAGGTTTTTTTGGTTTGTTTGTTGAGGTGTTTTTTCAAACACACGCAGCTTTCTCTCAGGCTGCTGCCATAACCACACCAACTCCCATCGCCACCTCCCCAGCCTCCCACTGTGTCCCTCCTGCTTCCTTACCCAGGCTGAAACACCCCTTGCACCATCAATGCCACCTCCCCCAGACCCTCCTGTCTCAGCTCCTCATGGTGGTGAATGGAGACGCTCCAGGTCCCCCTCACCTGGAGCTAACTTTCACAGCTCCTTTCCTTGGCATTTATTATTATTTGCTTCTATTACAGGGATGTCTCAGGGACCTGGAAGACCCTTGTGCACACACTCAGCACTCCAACAGCCAAAGTACACCACACTTGTCATGCCTTTCCCCTTCATTTTTCCACACCGAGCCCCTCTCACTGCTCTTCTGGGGGTTTAGCCAATACGGGACAAGTCTTAGGGCCTCCACTCCAGCTCTTTCACCCCAAAGTCTTCACAGCCCTACTGCTTTCACAGCTCTGTCTCCTTCTTCGCCCACATTTTTGCCCATGCCTGGCTCCATAGTTGTCCCACTGAGCCCCACACAGCTTTTGCTCATCAGCCTCCTCTGGGCCCAGTTTGCTGCTCATCATCACACGCTTGTCTCCCCACAGCCTGACACTCAACCACAGCACCGTCCTGCCATGGGACTCACTCAAACCCTCCCCAAGCCCCGAGTTCATCACATCAAAAAATTCCAGCTGCTGTATCAGATCACACCAAACACCACCCCAGGCCATGCTCCCCACTCGTACCCCCATACAACCCCCCCCCAGCAGCTTCCCCTCTCCTGCACCCTTCACCTGGCTGGTGACTCCACCAGCTGCCTCCCCGCAGCCCCAGCAGAGCTCAGAACAGCACAGCCTACCTGCAGCAAGCCCTCAACCACACATCCCCTCCTCCCGAGGCTTCTCACTGCCCAGCAGGAGCTCCTTCTCAAGTCCCTCTTCTCCGCGCGGCTTCCCAGCGCCCTTTGGTGAGAAACTATGTAATCCCAGGCTTTCACTACACCTGGAGCTAACAGCAATTCACAGCCAAGTGCCGGCAGCTGGGATGCTGCAGGCAACGCTGCGCTGCTGTGGCTTTTCTCAGCATGAAATCCCGGCCCTGGAGCAGCCGGCGGGGAAACTCCACCCGGACCAGCTTGGCTGGGATGTGCCTGGATGCTGCTTTCCCTGTCCCTCCGGAACACAGGTATTCACTGAAAACACCATCGCTTGTTCCCAGCACATACGAACAGAAACAAGTACTGGAGAAAATTGCCCAAGGATGGGGCTGAGACTCAACAAACAGATGGGATAGCTCTGAGCTCTCTAGGGCATGGACCCTGTCCATGTCTTCTCCCCATCGCAGTTTCTCAACCCCAGAGTTACAAAGTGACTCGTAAACCTCCGAAGCACTGACCACGTCCTTCTGTTTGCATGCATTGCGCACTCCCATATTTAGACTATGATGGGAGAACCAAAATAAATAATCCACAACTCACAAGAACAAACCTTGCACCTAGAAGAAGCCAAAAGCCTGACCTTTCATAGTTACGCAGCCTGGTGAGAGGTTAGATCTTGTGTTTTCTGATCATCAAACAGGAAAGCATTAGCCAGACAGAGAGAACAAGCTCTTATCTAGACCTGATTTCTCTCCCCTCCAGGGGATCCTGTAGGATATTTCAGTTCTCGCTCACTCGCTGTATGACTCTTCCCTCCCCCAGTTGCTTGAAATCAGCCAGATTCACAATCTAATCTGGCCGGGAGTCAAAGGGGAGAAAAATCAAGTCCTGATGCAGTGTCTACTTTGAATGGGGAATTGAAGCCAATCAGAAAGACATCATTGATTCCTGCTCGGAGCACCTCGGTCAGGGAGGGGAAAGCCACGGGCAGCCGCAGAGCTGCCCACCGCAGCCAGCCAGGGCTGCCCTGCCAGGCCTGCAGAGTTCCCAGCAGAGTTCCCAGTGCCCGCCTGGGCTGGGAGCCGGTCCCGAACGCTTCGAGGAGAGCACCCACCAACCCCTGTGCCAGCACTGGCGAGCAGTGGCCCCTGGCGCGCACCAGCCCACGTGTGTTCGGGAGCGTGACCCGTGCGCTCCCTGCAGCGCTGGGTTTGTGTGCAAACACTTCCAGCGCGCATCGCTCTGGCGTGGGCCCGTCCGCGGAAGCCAGGCTGCTCCACCGCACGGGCTGTGTGGACCAAGGGCCACGGCGTCAGTGCGGGGCAGCTCTGCGGAGAGCCAGGGGCAGGCGGCAGGGCTGGGGCGGTGTGCGTGTACGAGTGTACCTGTGTGACCCCAGCACAGTCCTCGCTCTAGGCAGGGGCAGGCAGTGGGTGGCTCAGCCTGGGCAGAGGGACAGGGGCAGCAGAGGATGGGGAGCAGCCAGACAGGGCTGGGCTCAGCTCTGGGCATCCCTGGGTGCGATCCCGATGATCCGGCCCGCGTCAGCGCTGGCTACGGGCTCCTCTGCCTTATGTAACCGCGGCAGGGACGGAGCAGCGAAGGGGGACGGAGAATAGGCGGAAAGGAGCTCCCCACGAAACCCAGCGGAGGATGAATACCCCCGGCAGGGCAACTCTAGATGCCACGCCGGGTTGGGTTGCCACCGGGCGGGCTGGCCCGGTGCGGGGCTGCCCCAGTGCGGGGCCGGTCCGGCCGCTGGTGCCAATTCCCGCCGGGAGCTGCCGCTGGGCTCTGTCTGGAGCCCTCCCAGGTGCCAGCAGGATGCAGGGGCACCGGGGGATGAAAGGAGTCCTAGGAAGTTTGGGGAATCCCACATTTTGCAAGGAGACGGGAGGGAAACGTGTCCCCTAAAAAAAACCCCAGACCTGCGCAGGGTCCCGGTAGCTCCTGTCCCCCTTGGGCTGTGCCCCCCAACCTGCCACCCCGGGCACCGCGGGGTCGTGCGGCAACGGCACCCCCTTACCTGCCGGCGTCACGTCTGCCGCTGCCTGCCCTGCTCCGGCTCTTCCTCCTCCTCTCCTCCTTCCTCCTCCTCCTCCTCTCTCCCTCTCCCTGCTGCTTGGGGCTCTTTATGGAGATTCATTCATTCATGCCTTCCCATCGGTCCCTCAGCCTTTCCCTGCCTCCCGGAGGCAGAGCGTGTGACGCCTCGCCCCTTTCCAGCCACTTTCTGCTGTCACAGAGCGGCGCTGCCCCAGCCCGGAGGGGCGGCCGGGCTGGGACACGCGTGGGCAGCGCCGGGCCGGGGGCGCATCCCCCGGTGCGGGGTGAGGGGGGTGGGCGGGCGTGGGCACGGCACCGACCCGCCCCAGGGGGCACAGACCGGCTCTGGCGCCCATCATCGGGGTGTCGGGTCTCCTCCAAGGCTTTCGTCGCTGTCCCCCCGCTCTCCTCATCCCCACGCCGAGGCGCTGCCCATCGCCGCTGGTTCCCACCGAGCAGCGGCTGCAGCGGAGAGGGCGCGGGTGGGCCCGCACCCCCGGCCGGTCCCCGAGCAACCCTCGCCCCTTCTTTGCCTCTCTGCTCGCCCGCTCTATCCCATCGCAGCCCGTCCTTCCTCCCCCGCTCCCGCTGCCTCCGTACCGGCGCCAGGACCGCAGCCTGCTCCGCCGAGCGCTGCCCCATCCACGCCGCTGACAGAAGCGCTGACTCAAGATCGGAGCGGGACGGCGAAGCCCGATTTGGGGGACTAAGGCTCCCCAGGCACCAGGCAGCGTCCCCCCGGGCGGTCCCGTGTCCCCCCTCCACCCCGCCTCGGACAGGCTGCCCCCATCCCGGCGGCCACTCGCTCCTCCAGGTCACTGGGCAAACTTCATCCCTGCTCCAGCCTTCCCCAGGACGGGGGTGGGTCCCTCCGCTGCCCTGCACTGCCCTTTGGGGGGCTGGGGACACGCTCCCGACTCCCACCGACAGCACTGCGCTGCCCACTGCCCCTCGCTGCAGGGGCAAACCCAGGAGGTCTAGGGGGGTGTGAGCCCTGCAAGGTGCCAGGCAGCACAGGGGGGTGTTTTAGGGGCTAAACTCGTGCGGACTGCCTCCTCTCTGCACAAACACAGGATTATTCTTTCCAGCTAGACAGGGCGGAAAAATCCGCTTTTTCCCTTTAAAGACACCTTCGGAAACGTGAAGAGCAGCTCCTGACTTTGGGCGCTGCCAGAGCCTCCGCAGCGACAAACTTGGGGTGAAACCCCTTAAAAACCCTCCCCGGAGCGCCCCGCCCGCTCCCGCTGAGCCGCGCCGTTCCCACCGCCGGTGCCACCCCCTTCGCATCGGTGCCATCAATTTCTATTAACGATCGCTTTATTCACCGCTGCAAACTTCTAAATATTTAATCCAGCGCGAGCCGGCGGCGGAACGCACGGAGCTGACGGGCGGAGGCGAGTCCCCGGCCGGGGAGGCGGGCACGGCGGCTCTGCCCCAGGGGGGAGCCCGGTGATGCCGCTCGCCTCCTTTTCCTCCCTCCGAGGGGCTTTCCCGGGGGCTGTAAATCACATCCTGGACGTGGGCAGCACCGCCCGGGAGGGCAGCGATGAGCAGCGCTGGGGAGGTTTCTGTCCGGGGAGAGCTGGAGGAGGCAAGGGGCTGTGAGGGGCGGCATCCCGAGGGGTCAGCATCTCCGCAGCACCGGGTCGCGGCTGCCCGTCGGGTCCCGCCGCGCACGGGAGGAGCAGCCCCGCTCCACATGAGCGGGACGGAGGCTGGGGACCGCCGGGGGTTTGGGCCGGTGGGAATGGTCCTGTACAGAGAGGAGAGGGGCTGCCCTCCACTGCCCTGGCATCCCCAGGTACCACGCCCGCCGCCCCGAGGACCCCCAGCCCCGGCCGAGTCTAAGTCAAAACGCAACCAAGAAAATTCTTTGTCAACTCCGGAGGCGGTTTAACACCGGCTGCGCCAACGGGCGAACACCACGGCCCGACGGGCGAGTGTCCCGGTGCTCCGTGCTCTGCCTGCATTCGGGAACTTTACAGCAACATCTGTCATGACAGTTAAATCTGCAACACACCCTTCGGGCAGGAACACGTTCCCGCATCGTTGTGTGTCCGTCCTCCCCACTCCCCACCTTTTCTTAAGAAAAACCCAGCGAAAGCGGCTCAAACTCGCAGGCGGGCACCTGCCCCCGACTCCCCCGAGCCATCCCCGCGATGGCAGCGGCGCCCGGCGAGGTCCCGGGGACCGGCCCCCGCTCCCCGGAGCACGGACACCCCCCCGCCCTCCTCCACTAATTTTCTTTAATTAAAGCTCTAAGTGCGGCGCGTTTGGCGAGGACAGAAATAGCCGCTGAAGGAGCGCGTGTGGGGGGAGGCAGGTCCCAACTGCCGGCGTGGGAATGCAGAAGGGATTTGGGGGGGGCGGGAGGGAGCGGAGCCAGGGAGCGGCTGTACCACAGCCCCCACCCCAAGACTCGGAGAGTCTGGGGTTATTTGGGGTGGTGGGTGACAGCCCCCTCCTCCCCGAGCGCTCCGTGCGGAGCAGGGGCGAAAGCCCCCCGGCCCCGGGGGGACGCTGCTGCCCGCGGCACCGGCTCTTCCTCCGGAGCACCGGGGCTTCCCGCAGGCACCAGTTGCAGCGGCGGCCGCAGGGGCTCCCCGGGGATGCTCCGCTCGGGCGCACCCCGCGGGCGGGGAGAAGATCCCGAAGTGGGGATCCCCCACGGGCGGGGGTGGAGTGG
>VWZG01002480.1:1718468-1757290 GCA_013396735.1 Grallaria varia | reverse complement strand
CGGCGGGGGCTGCGGGCGCTCCTACCTGCTCCGGCGCTCGGCGGCTCCCGGCGCTCGGCGGCGCGCCCAGCCCCGAAGCGCCGCGATGGGCGGCGGACGCACCCGCGGCTGCGGCTCCCCGCGCCCTTCCAGGCGGGCGGGCCGGGGGCAGGAGGCGGGCAGGGAAACGCAGCCGGAGCCGAGCAAATCCCAGCGCTGGAGCCCGGCCTCCGAGAAGAGAAGGGCTGCAGCTCCTCACTGCGTCAGGCGGAGAGCCCTGCCCGTGCGGGCGGCGCCGGGCAGCGCTGCCAGGCCCGGGGGGCTCCGCCGGCACCGCACGGCACGGCTCGGCTCGACGCTTTTCGGCTGGGATGGCATGGGATGGGATGGGATGGGCACGGCGCGGGTGGGCTCGGTGCGGGCCGGGCGGAGGGGTGCGGTGGGGTACGGCTCAGCTCGGCTCAGCTCGGCCTAGCACTGTCTAGTTCGGCTCGGTACGGCTCGGTTCGGCACGGCACGGCTCGGAGGAGCGGGGCTCGCCGGGGCTCGGTGGGACCCGGCTGGGTCCGACCGGCGCTGTCACGTCCCCGAGCGATAAGCGGCTTGGCCGGGAGAATCGGGCTGGCACCGGAGGGGCGAGCGGGGGGGCTGTGTGTGTGTGACAGTGTGTGTGTGACACAGTGTGTGTGTGTGACACAGAGTGTGGCACTGTGACACACTGTGTGTGTGACAATTTGTGTGTCACACTGTGTGCACGTGTGACACTGCATGACACTGTGCCGCACCCTGTGTACGCGATATTGACACAATTTGTGCCGCTTGCATGTGTGTGTGACACTGTGTGACACTGTGTGCAGCACTGTGTGTGTGGCGCCTTGTGAGGGCAGGGTTGTGAGCGTGCAGGGGTTGTGGTGAAGGTGTGAGTGTGCACGTCAGGGGCATCTGCCTCCATGTGTGGGTGTGACTGTGCTTGTGCGTGCGTGTGGTGGCACCCTGAGGGGGTGCAGGGATGAGTGTGTAGGGGTGTACCTGAGCATTTGTGTGACAGGCGGTGGGGGGAGTGCAGGGGCCAGGGTGTGTCTGTATGTCTCTGTTTACACACGTGTCTGTCCCTGTGAGACCGCATGAACATCTCTGTGTGTCCCCATGTGTGCGTGACAGCCACCCCACCCCTCACACCATCTGAACCTCCAAGTGCCAAAGTGGTCTTATGTGGGCAGTGCCAGGGGACATTGAGAGCATGGGGCTGGGGTGAGCTGGCTGGGAGAGCTGTGACAGCAATGGGGCTGGACCCACAGCTCCCAGGGGTCCCCAGCCCTTGTGCTCAGCCCTTCCCAGGCATCCTCCTGCCTCAGATCACCCCTCGCCTGTCCCAGAGACTGCCATCCTGCCTCCCCATTTTGGGCAGGTTTTTTTATGCTGTTTTAGCAACACAACACACCTTTAATCAGGATGATTAAAGTGTGGCTGGCACTGAGCCAACCCTTGGAACAGAAGTGCTCTTCTCTCTCCCCAGGCACTGTCATTTGAGGTAAGGACTGGCCCGTGCATTTCTTGTGATGGCTCGAGGTGTCTCAAGTCATCTCCAAAACCACCCCCAAGCCTGCAAGTTCCTTTTGCAGCCCTGCAAGAAGGTGGCAGGGCAGACAGAGAAGGGTGGGTGCTGGAGAAAAATGTTACTCCTTTCCATATAATAGCAACAACACCAACACCACCACAGCCAAAAAACTGAAGTGTGGAGTAATAGAGCTGGGAGACAGCCTGGGAACAGGCAAGCCATGGCCCCTCTCCAAACGGCAGCTGGCAACCTGACACTGCTCTCGGCTGCATTAGACACACAGTCCAGGGAAAGTGCCCATGGAAAGGCAGGAGATACCCCTGCATGGTGGAGAGGATGGGCATGATTTGGCCCCCAGCATGCTGGGGAGGCTGTAGGGCTTGGTATCTGTGCTAGCTGGTTGCTCTGGGGTTCCTCCATTCTCCTTCCCCATCCCCACTTGTGCTCATGCCCTTGAAGCGTGGAAGACCCCTTCCTCTCTGGAGCTGGGATATCCCATTCTGCCATGTCCCATGGGATGCCCAGAAGTCAGGGAGTTCCTGTTGAAATTGCTTTGGACTAATAAAGTGCGGGGGCCACCATGAGGGTGGCTCTGGGGTCAAATGTCTTCCTGAGGACGCTGGAGATAAGGGGTCCCATCCCTCCTCTGCCTTTGCTGGAGAAGGAACAGACTGGCTTCCCTGGGCAGGAACAGTCACTGCCAGATCCCTCCTGTTGCCAGAAGCAGGATGTCCAAGGGTTCAGCCCCCTTGTTTGTGCCACAAAGACCCTGGGGCAGGCAGAAATACTGGGGGTTTATGCCAGCCCTGGTGCTGGATCTGGCCCTGGCAGCTGGAAGAAGAATCACCCAGATGGGACATGGACACCACTGGCACTCCACTGCAGATCTTCACCCATGGAGATCAGCAGTGAGAGGAAGGAAGACTTGCCAAAGGCCGTTGCCAAATTTGCTGCCCACTGGCACAGAGTGCCCAGCTCCTCAGGACTGCTTTGAGAGAGGGAGCCCCCCAAGCCTCGCTCATGGTTTAAGGACAGGCTTCAAGCAGCATCATTCCTACCAGCTGCCAGGTCAATGCCAGGGGGGACAGGGAGAGGGAAGTCTCGGTGCTATCAAACAATTTTGCAAACCAAGATAAATTAATAAAAGGAGTAAGTGCTTCTGAGCAAGCTGTTCCAGTTCTAGGAGGAAGTGACGCCAGTCCAGGCTCTGGCCCCTATATTTAGTAAAAAATCTAAACCAGACATTGATAATATTATTAAAGACAGGAAGGAGTAAAAGAAGATGTAGCCATGCTGGGATGACTGATCTATTTACGCGAGACGGCGGGAGGAGTGCTGTGAGAAAGGTGTCTCAGGTCAGGAGAGCCTCTGCGGGCCCTTCCCCTCCACCAGCAGCAGAAGACATCTGACACAGCAGGTTCAAGCAGTCCTAACCCAGTTTAACAAGTGGTACAGGAGGGAGAGGTGGTTAATAAAACATTGGCTTCTTTCCCCGGTGATGTGGAGGGAATGAGAGCTCTTCTGCTGCCTTTCGGAGCATCACCTGCAAGGGAAATGCTGGCCAAGGGACAGAGCCTTGGCTGGGCACTGGTCCATTTGCCCATGCAGAACAGGGAGGCGTTGAGTTAGATAAGGAAATGCAGTGTGACCTTGGGTGAGCGATGTCTCTTCTGTCCCTGTTCAGGGAAGGGACTGAGTTGCTCCTGTGTGGTGCCCACAGCAGCAGCGCTTGACTCTGGGTTCTCCTTATGCCGCACTGATCGGGATAAGCTGGTGTCCTCTGAGAGAGGAAAATGCTCATCAGAATAGAGAAGTTCAGAGGGAAAGGTAGCAATGTGACAGCCATGGGACTGCCTCTGTGCAGAGCCTGGGGGAGAGTCAGAGGTCCCCACCCTGCCGTCATGGGACCCCATGTGGGCAAGGGATGGAGGTCTGGTGTCCTTTGCTTAGTTATACCATTCTTCTCCCCCCAAAAGCAATGGCTTCAAGTGTCTTAAAAATCCCAAGCACCTGAGCCCCTGCAGTGAGACCCACAAGAGCAACAACCAACCACGCACAGAGGGCCAAAGTCCAACCAGCCTCGCCCCACTCAGGGCTCCCACAAGGGCTCTGCTTCTGCTCCCCTCCCTGCCATGGGCATGTGCAAAATGCACCATGAAAGGGAGCTCTGGCCAGCAAAAAGGGAGGATGACCCTTGTGGGAAGAGCATGATCTCCTCCCTTAACATCCCTATGAGACTGGCTGGTGTCCCTTAGCTTGGAGGGGGAGTAGATCTGCCCCACCACGAGTTCCCATCCAGCAGGACAAGGGGATCTGCAGGTCCCAGTGATGTACCAGAATGGCTGTGGATGACTTGCCATCCAAGGGATAATTTTTTTTCAGCCTGAGATGCTTCTTCACTGTTGTCAAATCCAATCTAAAAATCATCAGACTAATTAGAAAACAAAAAATGACATTTTACGGGCTGTTAGTGCTGTAAGTGGACTAAGACCTTATGGTATTTAAAGAATGTTTGGAAAACAACGGCGATATTTACATCTGGGAAAGTTACCAGGCAGAAGCTTCATTTCAGAACATTTTTGTTTAACATACTCAGCCTTGGTGATGACAAATATTACTGCACATCATTACCCCGATTTTTCTAGGTGTTAATACCTCATCCATTGCAAATTGTATCTGCTGTAGACTTGGCAGCATGGATACGTTTTTAAAGGTTCCCATTTGATCTGAGTTTCTTTTTAATTTTTGACTTTGAAACTCTGAAGAAGTCAATGAAAGTCAGAGAAAGGTGACAGCAGTGGGGACAGGGGACTTCTTTTGGGACTTCCAAGAAAGTAAACAGAGTGAATAATTCACAATGAGCAATTCCTTTAAAGATTTTGTCTTTCTTTTTTTCCCTCTCACATGCATATTGCCCATGAAGAAAATGAGAAATTCTCCAGAGCAGTTTTTCAGTGTTATTCACAAGTCTCTTTGGGGAATAACTCTTGGCTTGGGGGTGCTTTAAAACCAAGGAATCTGCCACCAAACCTTCAAGTTGTAATTTGGGTCATGGCCCAGCAAAACACACATTTCAAACCATGCATCCAGGCAAAATCCTCCCTGCTTGCTCAGCCACATCCAAACACCAGTGGATGGAGAGGAAAGTCTTGTCTCTGCCCTCCCTGTCACTGCACAGATCCAAGCAGGCAGATCATGACCCCTATTTTTACAAGTGGTCACTGATTTGGGGGCCTCATTTAAGACATCATTTAAGACACCAAAACCATGCAGTGGGTACTGGAGGTTTAGTCTTCTTTGGAGTGGCTATAGAGGCAAGTCAGCCTGGATCTAAAGGTCCTCACAGCAAAACTTTTCCTTTGTTGCTGTGCCTTCGATTCTCCTGCACTCCCGATGTTCAAGAGGATATCTCCAGTGACCCTTTGCTGGGGAGTCTCACCTTGTCAGTCATGAGGGACATCATCTGTCCCTCAAAAGGCAGAGCTGATTCAAGGCTTCACAGTGGCACTGGCCAAAACAAGTGATGCTATTCCAGGGCTGTCATTAAAATGAAGCTATTCTGCTTTGCCAAAGCCATCCCTGAAGCTGATCCCAGCAAGAAAGGTTGACAGGGAGCACATGCCTGCCTTGGAGACATGTAGATGCAGCATGACTTACTTTTTATTTACAGAGCATCAGATTGCACATTCCCTAAGAGCTCTGATTCATCCCTCTCAAACCCTAGAACAAATATTCCAAAATCAGTCTACGGCATGGGGACAGGCTTTGTTCAGTGCTTTGAAAGAGAGCAGGTAAAGTCATTACCCTCACTTTGCATAGCAAAAAATGATATGCATAAAGCTGCATAGAACAACCCTGCAAAGCTCAAAGGAAACAAATGGGCGACTTGCACCATGAATTTCAATGGGACTTTGTGCCGCCAGGATAATAGCCAGCGAGACAGTGAAATATTGCATGGAGAGACATCGGGCAGTAAAAACATGTTCAACTTGCTAATGTGGTGGAATATCCTGCAATATCACACGGCGGGCAGATTGCAGAGCAATTGCACTGGGACACGTGGATCAGCCTGAGAGATAATGGAGCACACACGGGCACGGGACAGGAATCATTTGGGATGGTGACTGCAGGGGTCTTTTAAACACAGGGAATTACCCTGTGGCTTCTCTCTGGAGCTGCCCCCCTGGCTTGAAGAGTTATTTATCCAGTTGTCTTGGAGGCAGCACCTTTTTTGCAGGGAGGTCTCCAACCAATTTTTCATGTGGGTTAGCTACAGGGCTTGGAGCACTCAACCTGGGATGGAGATCGGTAGCCAAGTTTCTTATTATTATTCCCAGCAACTGCCTTCACACTGATCCCTGGCTGCTGACCACAGCCTGCCTCAGGTTCCTGCTGTTCCGTGGTCTCAAGCAGGACAGACAAGGCAGTTTTCAGGCAAAGAGGCTGGGCCAAGGAAGATCCTGGCCAGGGCTGCAGCATCCATGGCAGCATTCCGGCTCTATGTGTCCCAAAGTGTCTCTGCTTCCTGTGAGCTGCCTCGCGGGATGCCCTGTGGGCCATGGGCTCAGTAAAGTCTCTAAATATGGACTGAGGAAAATCATCCTCTTATTTGACACCCAGAGAAAAGGAGGCTTCCACAAAGCTGGATAACTCGCCTGAGGATGGAGTGAATTAGCATTCTTTAAATTAAAGAGCTTTAAACAGGATCTTCTCCCCAAATTGCCACTATATCCATTTCAATAGTTACAGCAAACACTTTGCAAGTAGACCCAGAGGAAGGGGAAGGAGGAGGGAGAAAGCCAAGGCAGAGAGGATGGGTGACGTTCCGACATGGCAGGGAGTGGGCCGGGAGATGTTTGTTTGCACCAGGATCAGCTGCGCTGTTACTGAGGCAAAGGTGTTAAAGCAAGTGATTCCCTAAGGCACCCTAAACGTTTATAGATTGCTGATGGTGAAAGCAGTAAATGACAGAACACCTCCGAGTGAGCACTCCTGTATTAAGCAGACTTGGAGGTTGTCCCCATGCAAAGCAGAGTGTGCCTTTCAAGGCTGTTTAACTCCACAGATGAGGGGTGTGAAATCCAGACAGGGAAGCCTTATCAGGACCTTCAAGCTGCATTTTCAAGATGTCCACAACAAGGGGAAATGGCAGTACCATGTCTGACTGCCGCCCTGGAGACTGGTTCCTATGTGTGGCCACCTGGCTATTTAAGGGTCATTTGTATTTTGGGCCAAAGGGAGATGGAGAGAAAGGAGGGAACAGTTGAGATATGGAGGTGAAGCTGCAAGACAGGACTGGTTATGTCTCAGCTGGGGACACTTAAATTCTTTGGCTCTGAAAAGCAGAAAAACCCAAGATGGGTGAAAGCAGTGAACCAGTTGGAAATTAGATGAGAATCCAGCTATTCAATCCACCAGATCTGGGATTAATGACACCATCTCAGCTTCTTTGCTTACTTTAAGGCTAACCGGCGATCCAGGAGAACACAAGTGTATTTAGGAAGAGAATGGAAATGGGTTCAGAATGAATCACGTGATGCATCTCGTTCCCCCAGGATCCCAGGAGCAGAGACCTCCAAATCCTTCATCTTCTTTAGCTGGCTCCAGGCAGGCTGAGTGCATCCTTGAAATGAGAGTGTAGGGAGCAACTCTCCTCCATCCACACCAGCCCAGCACCAGGACAGAGCTCTGGTAATGTCCCTTTCATTGACATGACATTCAATATAGTGCAGCACTGGGGCTGCTGACTCACAGGTCCCCAGGTAAGGAAGGAGCCTCCAGGGAGGCTCCAAAGCTGGGAGCAGATCCTGCAACGAGACCTGGCCGTGCAGTGACTACAGCCATCCAAAATAACATTTGTCTCTGCTGAGACTCACAAGCCCCTCGGGAAGGGAAGGACCAGCTATTCAGCGATGCCATCAGATCCCAGGGGAATGTTTTGCTCGGAGAATGGGAGTTCGGAGGATTTCTGCAGCTTCCCCTCCCAGTCTCAATTTACCTCACCAAATTAAAAGCAGCGTGGGCTGGAAACGACGTTAAAAGGAAAAAGACGACAGAAAAATCACACTGAGTGTATTGTTCTGGATAAATAAGACACAGGCGTGTTGCGGAAGGTAGCTAAACCCATCCCACAAATGGTCTTCTCCTGCCAGGAAGATGTGACAAAAATAATTACTTGGTCTATACATAATTATTGTGCTGCTTTGAGCAGCCGCCTGCCCTTGGCACAGTTAAGGGAGCCTTCGTCTGATACTGGTTAATGACATTAACCATTAGCCCCTTAATGTCCAGACCTGCTAAATGGGCTGGAATGTCTCCAGTGATGGTGCTGAGCACCCATCTCCATGTCTGCCCATGCTGGTGGGGGAGCACCACGTGCCCGTTGCAGGAGAAATGCTCCCAGCTGCCATTCCCAGTTGCACCAGTGCCTGGAGATGGATGGAATCCAGTGCAATCCTGCATCATGATCTCCTCCCAGGAGATGCTGGTTGTAGCTGGTAGGGCCAGGTTGGCCCCACAGATGCCAGCGGTGGTTTGTGGTGCTCATGAGAGGTAGGACCAATGCTGGAAAACACAGAAGTGGTTTGATGATGAAAAAAAGGAAAGGAAGATGTAATGAAATTGCCTTTTTTTTTCCTCTCCCCTCGGTGGAGAAAGCTCCAAATCCCACCAGTTTTGATCCAGCTGCCAGAAAGTGACCTGTTCCTTGGGTCACTTGGGGAAACCTCCATGGAATAAATTAAATGTTCTTCATTTCATTCTCCTAAAGAAGGAAATAGGAGTTTTACAACCAGCTGTCAAATGCTCAGCAGCTAAAATATCAACAGAGTATGACAGATGCAAGACCCAAAAAGCCTCTGAGGTTTCCTTTCATTGACTGGGAAGTCTCTGGTTTCTATCTTATTATCTTTCAAGCTAAACCGACATGAGCTGAACAATCAGGAAATTGAATAGCATCATTGGCAAATACAATCCTCTCTGAAAATAGCTGACAGTGATGAATACCTGAGAAGACCCATTGCTTGGGCATGGTGGGATCTAACAAAACAGTGTTTGATCTTATCCCATACAACCCATTTGGCCAGCAGTGATGGAGAGCCAAACATCCCGCTTCTCCTTTATCTGGGAACAATCTAACATTGGGGTCGCATGGAGCCAGGTTGCAGATTGATAATCGCATACTTGAAGATCACAGGCTATGAAAATTATTGCTGTGCTGGCTGGAATAAATTATGCAAAGCAATGCGTTATCTGGGAGCCTGCAACGCGCACGCACACGCGCACACGCACACTTCGGTGATCTATCGCTCTCCATGCAGATGTTCTGCTGCAAAGACATTTTAATTAATACATTGAAAATACGTTTCCTGCCTTGTCTGAGCCGGAGATGAGCAGGGAAATGATGCTGAGTGGGGCAAAGCCCCCACTGCAAAAGGAATGAGGAAGGGAAACAGACATTTAAAACCAGTCAGAACTAAGAGGTGTCTGAAATGAGGCCCAGTCATGCATTGAGCTGATGTTGGCAGGAGAGGAGCAGTGAGAACTGAAGATGCTCTCTCAGAGGCCATATGGGGCTGTAGCTGTAGCACAACTCCTAGGTCCTTACTATCCCTATTCCTTCTGCCGAGAACATCCCTTCTTCACCCACTCTTCATCCCTGGCATCCCCACTGACTTCACATGCATCACCAGGGAGGACCCAGGTTAAGGCTCAGTGAGTCACTGTTCAAAGCAGAAACCAAAGCTAACACTTGAAAACACGGCTCTTCCAGAAGGGCCACTGAAATTAAAAAGCCCAGTCAAGACACCAACTACGCTTGCAACATTTTGATATAAATACCTTTCCAGCCAAAGAAATAATCTGAGAAAGCAATTTCCATCCCTTAATGCAAACTAAAAGGGTGGGATATCTGGCTTGATTAGGAAAAGGATTTTTGCCTTTCATGCTTTTCTCCTTTTCTGTTTTATTTTTACTGACTCTGCTGCATCACCTAAGAGATTCTCCCGTACAAACCGGTGAAGGACCTTGGTGGCAGCAACAAACACAAAGGGGCAATGATGTCCCAGCTGTCCTCAGTGCCTGACCTGGTCAATGCAGCCCAGTGCTCCCATGAGTTATCCCTCCCCTGTGCCACTGCGGGTGTTAGAGGTGGCCTCACCCATCCCATCACAAGAGGAATCTTAAATCACACCCACAAAAGGATGGGAGGGGAGATGGGAGGCAGGTCAGCAAGGCATAAACCAAAGAGCAATGTTAAGTTTGCATCCTGATGTATCAGGACAAAATCCCATGGGGAAGAGAGGGCCAAGAGAGGTGGGGCACTGGGGCAGGAGGAAGGATGAGCCAGACAGCAACCAGCCTGCCCAGAGGTGGTGCATTAAGGGGAACACCACTCAGCAAAGCATGTCCTGCCCAGCTCACAGCTGATTTGGGCACACTGGGACTGTTGCAACCATCCAACATGTTCTTCTTGTGAAGTGATGCTTTGCCACAGCCCAGGATTAATCCTGGGAGGGAGACTGGGAGACCGGAGCTGTTTTCCCCCCGGGGAGGGGGATGTGACTGAGAAGGTACTTGTGCCTGGAGGTGAGCAAGGTCTGATGAAAGAAAACAAATTACCACCCCAGGGTCTGTCCTCACCAAGGGGATGCTCCAGCAGGTTGTCTGTGGGATGCAGCCCAGCTGGGCACCTCCATCATGTTCCATCGGAACTCAAGGAGAGCGATAACCAAACTCCCTGGCTGCATCTAATCAGCATGGAGGGCTCTGGCCTCAAGCAGGGAGAAACCCAGATATACTCCCTGGAGAAAAAAAGATGTGAAATTAGCCTTGCCAGGCTAGGGAGTGCTTTTAAATTGCAGCAGAAGTGTTTGAGAGATAGCTCTGCTCTCCACAGGAGCTTCTCCCCATCCTTGGGATTTAAGCCTGTTAATAGTGGAGTATGATGATATTATCTGTTTGTATTGCACTTTTTATCATAAACAGTTCCCAAAGTGATTTGCTATCATATCTTCTGAGAGCTGCTGAAACATAGGTCCTTGTGGGAAGCAGTAGCAGAGCAGCCATCACCCCACCTACAGGGGAGAGGATGGGGGAATTTGGACCAAGAAAATGACATCCTTGGTTTCTCAGACCTTCACACACCAGCAAGGAGGTGGGATTTTGGTCCCAGCCAAAAGATCTGTGTTCAAGAAAAGCCACTCTGTCTATCTGATGATAGATGGGTGGGATGACAGAGCAAATTCTGACCTTGGCCAGGCTGGGACCAGAGGCTCCTGGGAAAAGAAGTAGCTCCAGCCTCAAGCAGCCGCATCCCCTGCTGCTCTGCACCAGCCCCACATTTCCCTCAGAGAACACAGCCTATGTTCACCCCAGCTGCCAGGCCTGAACCACCATCCCTGGCCCTCGCTTGAGAACACATGGAAATTAATTTCTCCAGCCCTCCTTGTGGAAAGACAGTCACGCAGCAAAACCTGGGGTTATTTCTCTAACCTCTACTCAAAAACGGCCTGACCCACCAGTATCGGAGCACGGACATGGGGAAGGTGGTGTTAGAGGGAAAATGAAATGAAAAGTGGAGGGGCAGGGGAGCAGGAGGAGAGAAGGAGTGAAATTAGGAGAGGAAAAGCAAAGGGAAGATTTACCCTCTGTGTGTAACAGCCAGGAGGGGTGAGAGAGGAGATTCGCTGTCGCCACTCAGTCCCTGCTGCTGTGCAGTCCCAGAGGGTGTTTGCTGTGTCTCTCCCTGAGGATTTCTTTCCCTGCAGAAGTTACAGATGAGATCTCAGCAGCTGATAACAGCGGCAGCAGAAGAAAATGAAGAAAACCCCCTTTGCCAGGTGGGGAACTGGCTGCGTTTCTCACCCTCCTATTGACTCCAAGAGGCTCACGGGTTGGCATCTGTTCTCCAGCTCCCAGTCTAGAAAAGGGTGGATCGATGGGGTTACAAACTCCAATGGAAAGTGGAATCTCACTACTGTGTTCAGACACAAAATTGAGCAGCTTTTGCCTGAAGTGACGCTTGGAAGAGTCAAACTCTGCAGCCCCCAGGTCAAACCCCAAATAATGCACTCCACCCATCGGGGTGCAGAGACCCCAACTGCAGAATTAACCTGGCTGCCCTGACCTCCCCTCTGGCCCCTGTTTAAGGATGCCAGAAGCCACTGGCTGACTCCACTTAAGGTCTGCCAGTCCTCCAGCACCGTGCCACTGTCCCCATGCCTGCGAGGACAGAGAGCTCCTGCCACCACGCATTTGTTGCAGCACCAGGAACGGCAGGAGATGCTCCCAGAGCCCCCCCGTGCACGCCCAGGGGAGGCAGCACACCACAGCCAGTGGTGCAGGCACACCTTTCTGGCAGCTGTGGTGACAATGGCTGCATGAGAGAGTGATCAGGCACTGGAATGGCCTGCCCAGAGAGGTGGTGGATTCACCGTCCCTGGAGGTTTTTAAACTGAGATTGGACGTGGCACTGAGTGCCATGATCTGGTAAACTGACTGGAGTTGGACCAAGGGTCGGACTTGATGATCTCTGAGGTCTTTTCCAACCCAATCAATTCTATGATTCTATGTGCAGCTCAGTGCTTACCAGGACTAGCAAAGGCAGGACCAGCTTCTGCCTGAAGCACCTGGACATCCCGGTTGGAGACATCCAGTGGCCTGCAAGCATCACCTGGCAATGCACATAATTAGGACAAGTATTTCAGTGTGTTTTCCTTTGACACAAGAAGACGAACAGATACTTGGCAGAGCTGTTTCCTTCCCCAAAAGCCAGGTGCAGTGGCTGTGCCCAGTTCTCCCTCCTATGGCCAGTCTTTAATCAGACATACTGGGCTCAGGCACACAGACCTCCACAAGTATCGTGGAGCCTGCAGCTCCGTGCTGGGAATATCAGCGGAGATGGAGAGCAATTTCACTCACAGCCACATCATCATTTGATTGACACCCTGTAATAAAGAGATTCGCCACATAATTACTATGCATTTGGGATGCAGCACCAGGGATTATTTTAACCCAGTGACAGCCTTAAACGGTAGTTAAAGTATGTTTATATTAAAGTCATTAGTTCTTTTTGTGTCTTTTACACAAAAGGCTTTTCTTTGAAGCAGCAGTACAGTAAACAATGGCTCAGGTGTTTTCCAGAGACAACTCTACCTCTATTTTCACGTGAACTGTTGAAGTAAATAAATGGGAGTGGAAGGATCCAAGCTGAGATTAAAAAAGTAGCAGCTTTACTTGAGGATAACAAGGGGTCCAGGATCAGGTGCCACTGTCAGGGGCCTCTAACCTCTTACCTCTCACCACTACAGGGTAAATGCAGGAGCCTGAAAAAAATCTCTTCCATCCTTAGTGTCCTGCTGTAGCAGCACATGACACGCTGTTGGTGGCTGAGACCTGAGCTCTGTCAGCACACCTACAGCTGGGCACAGCCAGGATGGGGACACAAGTGCTGTCATATTCAGATATCCATCCCAGCCTTGCCAGAAAAGATGTTAATCTAGACTTATAACAAATGAGAGAAGGAACTGGGTATTTACTGGTTGGGAATAACAATAATAAATGATGGTTTTTATTAAGAGATATTACCTAGAATGTTTATTTCTATTCATGGGCCTCTAACAGCCAACAATGTAATAAAGAGGAAAAAGAAGAAAGAAAGAGGAAAATTAGAAAAATGAAGGTGATCAAATAAAAACGCACACCTTAAGTCAATAATACCTAGATGCTGCAGTTGGGTTTGTGTTTTCCTGCAAAGAAGGAAGGTCTCATTTCATAAACTGATACAAATTATCCTGGAATCAAAATGAAAATGGGTATAAAAGAGGTGGTGAAATATTATCAGTCAGCAATGGGAACACAAGTCCTTCCATCACTGTCAGAGTGAAGTTGTAGCTCCAGCAGGTGTGCAGAGCCTGGTACAGCTCTTGGTGGTGCCCCTACATGCCACAGGGGTAACACACCACCTGGAAATACTCCTCTTCTCCTGTGTTTGACTTACATCCACTTCTGGCTGTGACACTGCGATGGACAAGACAGACCCATCCCGGGCTGGGTTGCAGCTCTGCAGTGTGGTCACCCACCATTAACTGTGTGACTCAGGCATTTTTCCCGAGCTGCTGCTCAGTTCCCAGTTGGTAGCAGAAGTTCTCCTCATTTGCCCTCGTGTTTGCGACCTTGCACTGCTGGCACTCTTAGATTTAATCACTTTTACTCGTGTCGAGATCACCCAGGTCTTCTGCTATGACATTACATGCCTCTTATTGAGGATATTTCGCAGCATTGCATCTCCAGAGCATTACATTAGCATAAGACTAATTTTTATACCAAGATCATTAATTAAAACATTATATGATGAAAACATTGGCATTCCCGAAACCTGCTCTTGAGAAACTTGGTGAACTGTCAGCCTTTTGCTCATTGCTTCCCTACTCCCCACTGCCCCACCTTTTATTCCACTAATTTAATTAACAGGACATGAGATAGGTGAGGCAGCCAGGCTGTGAAACTGCCCAGGAAGAGAATTTTGGGGTCATAATAGAAAATATGACACAGCTTAGAGAAGAGACTGCTCTGCACACAC
Organism: Grallaria varia; assembly: GCA_013396735.1. NCBI lineage: Eukaryota > Metazoa > Chordata > Aves > Passeriformes > Formicariidae > Grallaria > Grallaria varia. The sequence goes on along the minus strand of VWZG01002480.1, from coordinate 1,743,173 downwards.
ACAGGTTGTAAAGGTGACCCAGCCCTGAAGTTGTGCATCTCAGCAGCCTTGTCTCTGTGGGAGGAGACCATACAGATACTCTCAGGGACAGACCGAGACCATCGGTGGTCCCAGCAATGGCCTGACACAGTCTGACTCTCAGTGCCCACCTCCTGCTGGTCCTTGCCCTCTCTCGAGGTGGAAGCAAAGCCTGGATTTAAAGGTCTGAATCTGAATTTGATAAGGAAACTCCCAAAACTTTCCTCTTTGCACACATCCTTCCACAGTGATGCCTGAGCTCCACAGCAGGACCCTCAGCCCACTCCAGGAGCACCACAAACCTGTCCCAGCAGGTCTCACCATGGAAGGGAACAGCCTTACAGCATTGCCACATCCCAGAGGGACATCACTGTTAGCACTCACTGCATGTGGATCACCAAAGTTACCATCTGCGGCAGAGAGGATATTGAAGTGGAAGGGACAAGAAAGAGAAAGGACCCAATGACAGAGGAAGCCACAGTGTCCACAAGGAGACATTCCAGGGTTCAGCTGGTGGGAAGGGCAGCACACACATCCTCATGGCCCAAAGTCTTTTTAACTCTTCCCTCCAGCTGAGTGGCAGGCAAGAAGTAACCTCAGTGATTGCATTTCTTTGTATGACCCCATCTAAAACTTTCTGCATCAGATAAACAACTCCCAAGGGTCAATTAACATGTCTTGAGATGATTAGAGTCTGACACTGATGAAACCCAGCAGTAATTAGCAAATTAAAAAAAAAACCAACCCTTTTGATTAGTACTCAGCATAATTCCCTCCAATTATTCAAAGTTCATGACTACAGGGGGTGGAATATCTCCAGGAATATTTATTTATATCCCTATTTTTTTCCAATCAACTTTGTGAATCTAGTTAATCATCAGCACTTGAACTTGTTAACTTGGAGAGTTTCAGAGCTGTCACTCCGTCTGATTGCTGGAGACAGCCCGAGGAAGAGTTTGGGGAGCACAGAGAATCCAAATACCTGTCTCAGGCAAAGAAAAGAAAAAAAAAACCCTAATATAAAAAATACGAAGAAAGAAAAAAAAACACACCAAAAAACAACTCACTGCAGCAGCAAAGAAAATAAAAATACAGTGCTTTCCCTCTCTTTGTTTAGAGTCACAGCTTGGTGCCAGCACGTTTTGCATCCGGCTGTCAGGTGGTGCTTTGCAAAGGCAGGCAATGCATCTCCTGCCCATGGACGAAATGCTCTCCGAGAAGATGCTCGTGCCTGCAAAGCCCAAATACCTGGGCAGGAGCAGCCCAGACAGCCAGGCTTTCCTGAAAACGTGTTCCATGGCAATGCTGGTGAAGAATGGCCTGAAGCTCCGAAGCTCCCCGTCTGCAGGTGCAGTAAATGAGCTCCGCAGCCAGGCCCCTGCTGTGGCTGGGGCAGGGCTGACCTGCCCACCATCCACGGGAAGCGAGGGCAAGCCACAAAAAACAGAAAAGCTGGAATTGCTCTGGAAGTCGCTGTTGCCTGCAGGGAAGCTTTGCTAAAGCATTTCATGCCTGTCTTCAGATGGCATGAGAACAGTTTTCCTGCCTTAAATCCTCCCACATCCTTTCCAGCAGGAGAGAAGGGATTGGGAACCACAAAGCCTCTCCTTTGCTGTCCTTCCCCAGAGCCGCTCCAGTGGCCAGTGCTCCTGGCTGGCTGAACATGGAGACGGGGTGGGGACCAGCAACCCCACACTGCTGTCAGGGGGTGAATGCGTGACCACATCCCACAGTCCCATCTGCTCTAGGGCTACTGCTGGGTCCTTGTGCTCACAGATGCCTCCAGACCTGAGGGAGAGGCAGAGGAACAGGGTGAGATGCCACCACTTGAAAATGGAGCCCCACGGGGTTTTATTGGGGAACTGCTCCAGTGGAGTCAGATTAAAGCTATGCTTTGCAGGGAGGACAGGCACCCTCTCATCTCCTGACACAGGCTCTCAGCATCCCCACCTCTGCTGGCACAAGCCACGTTGCTTGGGCAGAGACACTGTCCACCCTGGCGGTCCACAGGGCCTGCCCTTGCTGACCTACATGGGCAAGTGCCAGGGGCATGGGGATATGACCACTTGGAGAGTGGGCTTGCCAGGATCTGAGCTGCAAGTCCTTCACCCTCTGCTTCATTAAAAACTTCTTCCCTGCCTGAGTGAGCCCTGAGGGATGGAGAAGTCTAGTCCCAGATAGGAAGACATACACTTAAACCTTTCAAAGCCATTTTTCATTGGACTTTTCTATATTCATCACTGCAGACTAACAGAGATTTTCTGACTAGTTTAGATGATTTTTTTTTTTTTTAATTTAATCCTATCCAGTGAGAGCCCTCTAGGGAGCTCCTAACCCTGCTTTAATAACATGCTCATTAGCAAGGTTATTCAGGGAGTGGTTTCTATTTGACACTCCAGCATCTTTCCAATTAATGTTGCTTTAAAACAAGCAAACCTTAAAAAAGAGAGAATATCAAACAGCTCAGAGTCAGCACTGCGGGAAGCCAGCAATCTCCTCTGGATTTTCATCTCCCTTCTCTTCAAAATTTGGTTCTTAGTATTGCAGTCATCTGCTGAGACAGGAGTAAATTAAAAGAGTACAAGGTCCTGCCATCCCAGTAGCTCAGGGATGTCAAACCACAAACCAGAACACTGAATGGGACACCAAGGGTAGTTTTGTTGAGCTGGATTAGGTCCTGCATGCTGCATGCTCTGGGTCATGCAAGTGCAAGGTTGTACCAATGCACACAGGCACTCCCATGGGCCAAGGGACAACAGAGTGACATTTCCTGCCATCTCTGCAACAGGAAATCCCTTCAGCTCAACAGCTCCCAGCACAGGAGGACTTTCTTTCCCTCGGTCCCTCACTTGAGCATGGCAGCATTTGTGTGCAGCAGGGTGGGCTGTAGCTGCCAGCAGGATTCAGGGCTGACACAGTTCAGATCTGATCCCTGAGCTCATCTCCACCCAGTGACCTCACACATTGTATTTGCCAAGAGTGTGCCTCAGTTTCCCTTGCATGAAGGTGAGCTCTGGACACACATCCCATCACCAGGTGGCCAAAAAGAGGGAGAGCACAACAGGGGCTGCAGAAGGTGAAGCATTGCACTCTCTGGACATGAGTTACTGAAAATGGTTTCAAAACATGCTCACTTTGCCCAAGATAAGCAGGACTGAAGCGCTTCCTTCGCTGCCCACCACTTCCCCTACTGCAGCAACAGGACATATTAACTTCATTTTAGGAGTAGAAAATTGGAATCTGGGTCAGAAGTGTGGAAACGAGAGGCACACACGGTACACAGCCCACTGCAAAGAAATACCACCCTTGGTAAGTCAGCAGCTGCAAAGGGAGCAGCACAGGGACAAATTCTGCACTGTTGGAGAGCCAGCACCGCTCCACCGACCACAGAGAGCTGCAGTCATTTGTACCCAGCAGAGCTTGGCCCTGGAGGGCTGAGGGCAAGTGCTGCTTGGGCCAGGAAGGAAATCAAAGCAGTGAAACAGCAAGAGAAAAGAGGGTTCAGAGCCTGTGAGTTCCTAGAGCTGGTTACAGTACCAATGAGAGACTTGTGCAGGGCTCCCCCTGTGTTGTCCTCAAGTCATTCCCCACCATTCGGACTGGAATAAGTGCATAACTGTGTTGCCTACCACAGCTTGCAGAGCACACGTCGCTGCCTGTGACACAGGGAATAATGTCGGCGTTACCTGATTTTGGGAACAGCCAAACTCTGAGTAAGTCTGCAGGCATCCTCCACTCTCTCTTATCACAAGTGCCCTTTAGGCTCTTCTCTTTGCCTTCCCCAGTCTTACACGGAATTTTGGCTCCTTCCTTGTTAATTAAATGACAGCCGTCTGCAGCCAGAGCTTGAATTACACCTGCCTAAAGCGATCAACAATGATTGGAATTGTCGTATCATTTTGATTGCAAAGATTCCCACGCAAGTCAAAACAAGCAGGGAGTGCAGGCATATGCTGAGAGTTATCACCAGGCTGTGAGACGGCTTCCCTTCCGCCAACATGCACCCAAGGACTATCCCAAGCTCTTCTCTGCAAGAGTGCAAGAGCAAGGCTGAGCAGAATGATTTCTTCCCTTGGCCTGTGGCTCCTTGCAATGGTCTGAACTGGGAACAGAAGATGCTTCTGCTGTCCAGAGGTGTTTGTGGGACCCCAGGTAGAGCTAGAGATGAGGCACAGCCCATGAACATCTTGCTTTGCTGTTTCATGATTATTTCTTAACATCAGGCTTGCAGCAGTTGGTGTTTCCCTGGCTTGTTTTATGGCTGTTGTGGAAGAAGAAAAGCCAATGCAAGGGATATAACCGAAATAGGGCGAGTTAGAAGTAGGCACATAAAGATGAAAGAGTACAGATCAGTGAGGCTATACAGAAGCTCTCCCCAGCAAGCACCGTGCCAGGATTTCCCAGGGGATTGTCCACTCCTCTCCATGCTGCACTGCGGTGCAAACTCCAGTCCTCCTCTGCAGTTGTTCTCCACTCCCCCATAAATTCTTGACCATACATGCAGCAAATGGGATGCTCAAGACTTCCCAGTATATTGGGAAAAGTCTGTCCCAGAGCTCATGGGCGGCTGTGATGGCACAGCTACGCTCAGAGTGCTGGGAGAGGACCAGTGAGCAGCTCAGGGAGAGGAGAGTCAGGCATCAGCTGAACCCCTGATCAGCTCTCCCATCAAACCGCACACAATGTTCTCAGTAAACATCAAACCAGCCAGTCAATGGACAATCCAAGAATCCAAAATCGTTGGTGAAATCAGGCTAAATTTGGGAAAATTGCAATTAAAATCCCTGGGGGAAGGAGGTAGAGGGAGGATGCTGTCCTCTGTAAATGAAACTTCCCACTGTGGTTTCAAAGGGCAGTTTTCCTTAAGAGCAGACCTCATTTTAAAAGTGAAGCAGGGAGGAGGCAGAAAAAGTGTTTGTCAGGTCAAGTAACCTAAAGCAAAATATTTCAGTTCAGGTCTAGTGAGACGGATGGGGTCCCCAGCTGAAAGACAAAGTGGGGGGAAACTGAACCAATCTTTTTTCTCCTGATTTCTTGGATCAACTACCAGCCAAAAGCTGACCTGTCAGCTCTGCTCTCCAGCCCAAGGCCATACCAGGAGCACCCCCAGGACACTGCTGGGGTGGGGGATCATCTCCCTTCTGCTCAATCCCGCTCAGGAATTGCGGTGCCCCTTTCTGTTGCTGCAGAAACAGCCATGATGTCATCCCCGCAGATGAGGAGGGAGCGCAGGAGCTCCCGGGAAGGGCACAGAGGTCACACAGGATCGAGTCCTCCCCGTGCCGAACCCCAGGCACCCTGTCCCCGGGCATGCAAAGGTGTGCCAGGGAACACAAGAGCTGCAGTAGAAGAGGTGAATGGATCTGTGTCCTCGGAAAGCACATTTTAAGCTTTCCGTACTGAAAACTCACATTTTTTTGGAGGTCTGGAATAGATTCTTCAGTGTATCGGTTTGGAGCAATAATGACATCCAGTGGCTGGTTAGTTTAGTTCTCAAGGGGAATCATGCACAAGCATCCCCCGTCCTTTTGCTGCTGAAGGGTGTAAAGTGGGACATGCTGGAGGAGACGAAGCTGTTTGCAGGGCACCCCATGCTCCTCTCACACCTGGAAGGAGCAGCACTAGGATGAGCCCTACAGCTCCTCCAGCAGCTAAAGAACCTGCTCCCAGGACACGCTCCCACTGAATCCTCCCCAGCAAGCCCCAAGCCTGCTTCTTTTGAAGTTAAAACTCTCTTGATTTCAGGGAGAGAGTTGAATAAGAGCCAAGAACTCTACTTCTGGCCGCTCCGGGTATACCCCAGGCTAGCTGGAGAAGCACATATGGTGAACACCAACCTACAGGAGCCCCTCAGGCAGTGTGGGCACTGTATGCTGACATGGTTTGCAGCATTGAGTGACAAGAGCTGAGACATCTGAGGCCAGGCTGAGCTCTTTCTGTGCCCAGGGAAACCAGGGGACCCTGAAACACTGGGACATGATGTCAGGATATGTGTGCCACAGGTTGCCAAAACAGAGCAACATCATTGTATGTTGCTGTGCCCGTGCCAAGGGTGACACTGACTGCTGTGCCCCACAGCTTTATCAGCAATTGCCCTGAAAGGGGTCCCCAGGCACACACATCGTTGGGAAGGGGCCAAGGCCTGGAGAACATTGCAACCCCAGCACAGGAGAAGCACTTTTGTCTGCAGGGTGGGCAGGAGCACATCTCTGCGGTGTCAGGGGCATGGTCTGGATTCAGCATCTCCCCCCAGCCACGCTGTCCCTCCTTCAGTCCCTGCCAGGCGGCATCTGTGGCATTTGGAGACTCAGCGGCTGGAGATCCTCTTGGCAGACCTGCTCTTGCAAGGTCAGGCTCCCAAGCAGGCACAAAGCCAACCTAAAAAAACCAAGCAGCATCTCAGGGCCTTTGGCAAGATGCAGAGTTGTGTCCCTTTTGCCCAAACCAGGGACCAGGACAGCACCATTTGGGGATGTGAGGTGCAGAATGCCAGCAGATTTACAATGACTCTCAGTGTCTGTGTCTCAGCCACCACAGCGGTGTCATCACATCCCCTAATGACAGTAAAGGCAGAAGAATGATTTATTTGAAGCCAGAGCCCAGCTGCTGGGTTTTTAAGGTCTCTGAATCCATCCCTTGCAAAAAGGCAGGTTGGCAAAGCCTGTCAGGAGCGGTTCTTCTGCTCATCCCTGCCAACGATTACTGGGTCAGGCGGAGGTTTCACTCCGGAGCTGATGGCTTTACATGCATGGATGTTCCCAGTTCCCCTCAAGGCTCCAGCAGCAAACGCAGCCCCGCTCACGTGCGCCTGCCCAGGCCCCAACCAAGGCAGTGAGACGTGAAGGATGCGGTTACGCAAGAGGAGAGCGAGCGCTGCAGCCTCTGCCCCCACAGCTCACAGGATGGGCCGGGCTGAGCTGGCAGAGGGGCTGGCAGACCCTGGGCTGCCAGCTCTGCCAGCTGCAGCTCAGCGTCACACCAGGACTGCACTCACCACGCAGGCTCTGGCACCCCACATCTGGCACCTCACATCACTGCCAGAGCGGGCTGGATGATTTGGATCGATGTGGATGCAGGACACTGCCTTGGCACGCTCTCAGGAGAGTCTTGCCCCTTGACAGCAGCCATGAAGTTCTACCTCACATGTGCTGTGCTAGGAGTGTGAGGTTTACCCCGTGTCTGCTTCTCATCTCAGCTGTAACTGCTTCTCAGGAAGAGACACCTTTGTCCAGGATGAGCAGATGGAGCTGTCCATCTCAAAGGAACCCGGAAGAATGCTAAAGTTGATTAAGCCAGAGGTACTAATTGCAGAGGGTCAACAGGTGTCTTTCACTGCCTCAGAAGATCTGCAAAGACCCATGAGCAGTCAGGGACACAGAAGATTAGTTGATTTAAGGTATCACCTCCTTAAAAAGCCGCTTTAACAGTAAGGTCATCACCTTATTGAATGATCTGTGCTCTCCCCAGTGACTTACATTTTCGCAGCACTGATGGCAGCAGTTTCTATCACAGCCTGTAAGCCCACACACACCTTCATTTCAGTAAGCTGGCTGCTGTGATGGCTTTGCTCACACTCCTCACTCCTCAGAGAGGATCACTGCGTGTGCCCAGCACCCAAAACACAACTGCAGGGGAAAAGCACCCCCTGGCATTGCTGTCAGCAGGGCAAGTAACGTGGTTTAACAGCTGTATAGGCCTCAAACTGCCTGTCTCCAGCCCAGAGGGGAAAGGGATTCTGCCAACATGGTGTTTCTCCAGGGGATGTTCCACCCAGGTGATGAATGGAGAGGCTTCTTGCTCTTTTCAGCTCTTAAAATTAACAGCAAGTGCTCAGAGTCACATGTGCATGGGAGATGCACTCTAGAGTCTACTGTGTCTCTCTCCTGCTGTTTCTGACAGGCCACCAGTGCTTCAGCCGTGCCAGGAGAAAGGAGGAGAAGCCCTGAGGTTCTCCCCTTCAAGTGCCATGTGCTGCCTTGACAAGGAAGCCTCTGCTGAAGCAAGGGAGAGATCAGCCACAGCAGGTCCCAGTGTAACCTTGGCCAACACATCATCTGAATGGGATGCCTTTACCTTCACAGAGTCTTGGCCAGACCCTGCCTGAGCTCAGGAGCCTGGTGGTCTCAACCAGCTCTTCTTGGCCAGCCGCTGGTACACAGAGAGTAGAAAGCAACCCAGGACCAATCCTGCTGTGGAGGTTTCTCAAGCAAGGAGCAGAAGAAAGAGATTGTTGCACAAGTGCAGGAAAAGCTCCTCAGATGTTTGGTAGGGATTTTTTCTGGGGGATGTGTGAGGGACAGCCAGCTTTGGTGAGAGCAGGGAGGCAGGATGCAGGTCTGACCCCAGGGGTAAGCGGATGCATGGCCACAAGCAATGCGGCCAGTGGTTTGCAATCTCCTTTCATGGAGACACTGCCTTCTCTGCCTTCATTGCTGTTGCTCATTTCTGGTCTGTGGGGAAAGGAAGAAAGGGAGAAAGAAAAGGAAAGGGGGAAAGGGGGAAAAAAGGAAAAAAAAAGAAAAGAAAAGGAAATGGAAAGGGGAAAAGGAAAGAAAAAGAGAAAAGCTACTGCAGACACAAAGGACCCTTCCAGCCCAACATTTAATAGGTTTTCTCCTGTTATATTAGCACTAGACAATCAAACTGTTCAGCACAAGGTTATTTCCCTCTAGGATAGAGTGGTGACTTGGCGAATGCTTAAGGAGACCTAACAGACATGTTATTGTGTTTCTGAAGGCTGAGGGATCGCCAACAGCTCATGCTGGTCTCTAATGGCCTCGTGCTGCTGGGCATGCTGGATTTGGAATGAGACAAACCAGAGGTCTCAGCTGAGAGAAGTTGCCACAAGCTCTGCCTTTGTCCTGAAGACGAAGGGACCCCATTCCCTGGCCAGTCGCAGACCTTTGGTAGTTCTCTCCCAGTTCACCTGTGCAGACACGTGGCTCTGCTGGGCTTCCTAACGTGCTGTTGCCAGCTGCCATTGAACAGCTGCCACTTGGCCTCCTGAGAGGGCTGTTTCCTAATGCCGGCCTCAAATCCTCCATCGCTTTGCAAAATGCCGTGGGAACAAATATGCATTGTACAGACAACCCCTCCTGCCCGTGCTGAGGACCCGTGCGCTGAGCACTGAGTGATCTGCTGCCCAGTTCCACTGCGGGCCCCAAACCACAGCCAGTCTCACTGCTAAAAAGTGGGTTTCAGTTATGTAAATGGACTTTTTTTTCTCTTCCAGTCCATGCCCAGGAGGTACAGTTTTGTCAGTCACTAATTAAGCAGAATCACGTATTTTCTTCCTTCAGGCAGGGCTCCTTACACCCATATATCTTAGCCTGAATATCCCCCACTTTCCTTCACAGATTTAATTTCCTTAATTTTTTGTCTTGTAACTGCTCCCTGCAACTTCCCATGCTGGTGCCTTATTGCCATGCCCCAGTCTGGGTGGGATTCCTCTGCCGTGTCCCTTTTGCTGTCCAATGCAAAACAGATCCTGGGTCTTACACACAAAACCTTCAAGTGGTATATCACCTGTCAGAGGATCTTGTCTGCCTCCCTCCCTGCCTCCCTCCCTCCCTTCCTTTTCCTTTAATTTTTTCTCTTCTCTTCTCTTCTCTTCTCTTCTCTTCTCTTCTCTTCTCTTCTCTTCTCTTCTCTTCTCTTCTCTTCTCTTCTCTTCTCTTCTCTTCTCTTCTCTTCTCTTCTCTGTTTCTCTTTCTCTTTTTCTCTCATATCTAATTTCCTTTGAATGCTCTAATTTCAACCCACAGTCATCACTTGTATCCTATTGCCCTATTGCCCCCTGCATTTAATTTTAGGCGTCTTATTTACCAGGATTGAGTCATATTATAAAGAATAGAAATGTCCTGCAGTTAAAGCTCTGGGGCTGAGAGACATGGGTTTAACTCCTAGCCCTGGCCACACTCTGTCTGTACAGTAGGGTACTTAGATATGACAGCTGTGAGACCCACAGAAAATCCCCCTGAGGCTTATTTATGGAGGATGGTACAGTGCATTTGAACATCTAGTCCCTACAGGTGCAGAGTTGCTCAATCCTACATTTTCCTAGTCCATGTGACTCTTCTGTGGAGTTTAAACACCTCAATATCTCCCCAGCCTGGCATTGCTCTATTGCTAGCATAAATCCCAGCTCCCCTGTGCTGCAGCAAGCCTTTTAGAGCTCTTTTAAATGACATTACCTTTTCCTTGTATATTTTTGATCCAAAGCACAGGAGAAAGCTAACAGAGGGAAATCAGCGCTTTAACTTGGTGATGTGGCAGTTCATAAGCAAGTCAGCTTATGTGGGTTTGGATGATACAGAAATTGGCTAGTGGGAAGAATATTTACAGGAGTCTTTTCTCAGCTTTGGAATTAGAGAAAATAATCCTACTAAATTAAACAAAAGTGATAATAATATAAAAGAGCGCTTCTTAAACGTAACAGCTTCCTTCCTTGCCAGCAACATAGAACTCAATGTTTTCAACACATGTATAATGCATTTTTAATGTAAACAGCGTGAGGCAAAATTCCAGCATAGGATGTGAAATAGAAAGAGAAATTGTTCAGGAAGGGAGCTGGGGAAATTGCTAACGCTGCAACAGAATGAAACTTTCTCTAAATCCCAAGCTCTGTCTGCGGGGCATTCCAGCATCAATACCATTATCACTGCACACCATGGGCCGCTTATTGCTTTTAATTATGTTAGGAAAATAAAGGATCCTTTCTGGCCGGACTGGATGGACAATGTTAAGCCATGCTGGAAAAGCTGGATAAACCTCATTAGGGAGAATTTGGCATAGGGAGAGATAAGGCGGTGCCTTCACCGAGTTCAGGATACTTCAAAGGGAAAAAAGGCTTTTGATAATGGATTTCTCAGGAGTCAGGACATGGCTGGGCACCTTCCTCATCCTACAGCCAACTGCTCACAGAGGAGGGGAGGTCTTCTGGGAAAGGGCCCTCAGCTCACCTTGCCACTTCCACAGCCATGTGCGGTAATGGTGCTGCATCATAACTGTAATTTTGGGGTGACAAGACTCTGCCCCTTTGTTTCAGTGCTCCTGAAAGCACAGAGCATGCAGTGAAAGGGCCATCCCCCAGGCGTGCACACAATGGGATGGCAGATCCCTGTGGATCTGCTGCATCCAGTGGTTCCCAGACTGTATGGGCAGCTGGGCTGCACGTTCTCCTCTGTTTGTTCCATCTTCTGCTTGCACTGAAGACACGGTGAGGGAGGAAGAAGCAGGGTTATTATGCATGCAGACAAGAGTGATCAGGGAGGGATGGCAAGGACACTTTGGGGACGAGGTTAGAATTCAAAATGATTTAGACAGGTTGGTTGAAATGGCCCCAAATACTGAGATGGAATGCAAACTGGGGACAAAGCAAAGCACTGCATTTCAGCAGGAGGCACAGACTGCTCATATCTAGGGTGGGAATGAATGAAGGCACGGCCTTTCTTCCAGAAGGGAGCTGGGATTACAGCAGTGACAGGGCAAGGGTCTGCCCTGCAGCTCTGTTCCCAGTGAGGAATGATCCTCCTCCTTGCATGGCCTAACAAGCGAGGGGTGTTGATCTCATCTCTACCTCATCTTAACTACTCAGTCCTTAGAGCCTTTAAAAGATAACCTTCAGGAGGAAGGGAACGGCCTGTTCTCCACAGCTGCAGCAGACAGGACAAGATGACACAGGTTTAAATCGCAGTGAGAGCAAATCAGGTTAGACACGGGGGACTGTTTTCGGGGTCTGGAGCAGATAACTTTGGGATGCTGGGGAGTCTCTGTGTCAAGAGCCGTAAACATCTCTCCTGTTAGTACACGGGTCTTTTCTCCCTTCTGTGGTGTCTAAAATGCCATCCATGTGGCAAGAGGAATTTGGGAATTTTACCCATCCTTAAGGAGAGGAGCTGGTCTGGGTTCCCCTGAAGCATTTTCCCTAGCACAGAGGAGGCAAGGCCAGTTCATTGTCCTATGAACCAACACTTCTCTGAATATTGGGAAAAGATACAAGCGATACTATTTTTGAAGGCAATATGGAACATAAATAGACATGGCAAGGTGCCAGTTTCAAAACAGAACTGCTTCCAATAGAGCTGGGTGAGGCACTCAAAGAGTCTTTTGAAAAATCCATTAAGGCTCCATCAAAACAAGGAGCTTTTCAGGATGACAGACACATAGGTGCCTCCTTCAGCTCATTCACTGAAATAAAAAAAACCAGGCACATTTTCTCCTTATTTCCTCTCATTCAGATTCAGCCCCTCCGGAGGGAAAAAAAAATTAAAAATTAAAGTTTCGGTTGCGGAGAAAAAAGCAGCACCATTTCAAGTTTTCACAGATCTTCTACTGATGAGGCTTAAATCGGCCGTGCGCTGCCTGCAGTCGAGCTCTCGGCTCCACTGCACTGCTGCTGACATGGAAAGGACTTAGCAGGCAAGCGGAGAGCTCACCAGTCTGCAGCCCTCATCCGACGCTCAAAGCCTCAATATGCAGAAGCTTTCAAGGCTGAAAAGCCCAGGCTTTTGCCTTTCCACCAGTAGGTCTTTGAACACCTCTGGGTCTTTGTAATAGCAGCATCTGCTTCATCATTTCAATTTCTGCATGAGTCACAGTTCCCCTCATGTACTACTTTTGCTTTCCCACTCTGCCTCAGAGATAAGAATTCAGTGTCCCAGAGCAGAGATTTGAGGGACCTCAGGCAATGGACTCATGTCCAGAAAAAAATGAATCTTATCTATGACAAAGAGGGAAAAGGATGGGGGCGAAATGTGTTTGTAGTAAAATTGTTAAGAGACCAAATCGGTGCCTCCTTAGGAAGTTCCTGGGATGTAAAGCACCAATTAACGTGCACATGAGGTGAAATATGAATAGGCCAGGGCTTTGACTCATCCCCCAGTACAAACCAAGCGAAGAGCTTGAGTTCACAACACAAATAGCAATTTGAAGAGGGAAAAGGAAAGCCTTTTCATTTGATCTGGATGTGCCTCCAGCCATAGCAGAGGGACAGAGGAAGCATTACAAGTCAGGCAATGCCGAGAAGTGGAGATGCAAGCTGAGGGTGCCTGTAGTCTGCCTTGGTCACATGCCAGATGACAGCCCCAAGTCCATGCAATTATTTCCATTGTGAATTCAATAGCCATTGCAAACTTGCACACATGAGCAAGGACCTCAGACTGGAAAGGAACAATACACACTTCAGCTGGGGATCCCCAAGCACTGGGTCACGCTAATCAACCAACCCACTGAGTGCCCCTGGCAGAGAAGTATTTTTAGGAGACAGGACAAGGATCAAATTGTTGTGAAAGCCACCAGAACTGGTCATTTGATTCTTTAGAAGAGGTTAGTTCCACCTCTTTGTAAGGGAGCTGAATGCTGAGAACACGGGGAGATAGATGGGTGATAGGTCCTTGGTTGTGACCTCCAACTGTCTCAGGCAAGACAGCACCAGTGACCCTGTCCTGCCTGGCTGACTGATATTTTGGACCCAGCAGGATTGCTGCTCAGGCACTGAGGACTAACCAAAGCCATTTTTGGTGCATTCTCTATTTACAGCTGCAGCACAACCAAATCCATCAAGCAGGAAGAGGAGTTCAGTTGTCACTGTCACATCCCGGAGGAAGACAGGGCTGACTCAATTAGAAGACATACACGAGTATTGATTATTGCCAAGTACAAATTCTCTCTCCCTCTCAACTAGGTAATACTGTTAGTTTATTTTCCCCCTCCAGGTTATTCCTAATTTCAAAATAACACGATTGTTGTTGCTCCCAATGTACAATACAAATTGACAATATAATATAGCTTGTATTACTGCAGTCCCTACTGGCCTCTGATGAGTTAGTAATTCAGCCATCTGATTTCCTCTTTTTTTTTTTTTTCTTTTTGCTTGTGGATTCCAAGCTCTCTGAAAACATATTTCTTATTTATGTTCAAAGCAAAGCCACCTCACAGCCATAGGATGTCTGAAAGATTTTTATTGCCCTTCAACTCTACTATAGAGGAGGCTGGATCTGTTCCAAAGACGTCTTTCTGTAATCACAGCTATCAGTCATTTATCTCCAGGGAAACCTATGCCAACCCCTCTCTGTATGCTGGGACACCTGTTTTGGAGGGGCCAGTAGAGCCAGTGAGCTTCCTCCCTCAGTTCAGAGGTTAGCACTAAGCAAGGAATGGATGTAGCAAGCTGTGGTCTTCCAGGATAAATGAAATGTTAGATCCCACTGAATGCATCTGCCTGTTTCTCCAAGTGGAAATCCTTCATCCCTGCCTCTGGAAATAAAGCCTTTGGAGTACCTTGCTATAAACTCATGAGCCTAAAAAAGGGTCTCCTGAATCTGAAAATGGACATCTCAGGGTCCTGCACTCAGTCAGAGCAAACAGAAAGGTCCAACTTCTTACGCAAATATCGTCACTCTCCTGCCCTTGCAGTACAGTCTGGGAGCCCAGCATCTCCCACACCTGCAGTTTCTTGCATGGAACTGGCAAAATGCACTGACTGCATTGAATAAGCCTAGAGACTCAGAGGTCCCATGATCTCACCAGAAGATATTAAAATTCTTCATCTTCCTCTCGCCTGATGAAAGAGGGATGAACTGTGCTCGGACCAGTTAGAAATTAAACTATTTCCAGTGTATAATATCTATGGCTCTCCTTGGGGATGATTCAGAATGTGAGCTACACATTTCTGGTGGAATGGTACTGGAGAGGACAGCAGGGCCAGCACTTCAGTTCTGTATTTATGGATATCATCACAAAAGTTTTATTGGATACATATTTTGCATCCCTCTCTCTGGAATATCCTGCTGACTTTCACAGTATTTTTGTTCTCCTGCTTTCAGTGACCAATTTTATACATGCATGTATACAGAGGGGATTTGGGTAAGAATTCCTCAAAGTACGGAGAAATAGAGGGTGTTTCCCACTTGACATAGGGAGGGAACATGTAACTCCAACCTTGACTGTAAAGGGGCTGGAGTGGGTCGGACTCTTCTGTTACCACGTCATTCTTCCCTCTTCTAAAGGACAACTGCCACGCCCTTGCCCTGCACAAAGGCCACCTGCCAGAGCTGCTTCTTCTTCTGGCTCCCCACCAAGATGCGCTGCTTTCTCCATTTAACACACTTGTCACACATTTAACACACTGATCCCGCCAGTGATCCCTGCCAAGGAGCCTTGGGTTGTGTTTCAGAGGGTGTAAAGACTTCAGCACATGGTCCCAAAAATCTGCCTGCTCAGCCTTCCCCAGGAACACTGTTCACATGGTGGCACGACTGAAATGTGGGGCCACTGCGTAGCCAAGGACGAAACCCATGTGCATTCTGATGTACAAGGGGGTGATCCAGTGCCAGTCCTGGTTCCGTATCTTGACTTTGGCCTCTGTGCCAGATGCTCTCATCAGAGTGCCTTCTCCTTTCTCCAAAAGATATGTCCTAAGATTTCCACCAAACAGGGAAAAAGCAGTATTTTGAAGGTTTTCAAAAAAACAGAACATCCCATAGGTAGTTCGGGTCAATCAAATGTTTTCTTTTGCTCACTTTACCCATGTAACATAAAATGTGGATGAAAACTTGAGACAAAGTGAAATGACTGCAACTTCGTTTGAAAAATCATCAAAGCAGAACACTGTAACCTAAAAGTTACTTTTGAAAAGGGAGCGATCAAAACAATATGGCCTGATATGTCGAAATAACATTTCCAACAAAAATAGCTTTAACAACATTTTTCTCAAAAGCTCTTCATTGCATCATTCCCAAAAGGACCATTCCTGGTGATAGCATGAAGAGACCATCCAGGAATTTTCTCCTCTTACACTTCCTTTTAAGGCAGTGAAAATGTGCACCGGTCTCTTCTCTCTTCATGTACTGTCTTGGAGACTTTTAGCCTTTTGTACAAAATCGTGTTATTAATGTTGGCCATGGGGAGATGTGTGAGATGCACAGCAGCACAGACCCTTCACAGCTGTACCATGTCTGCCTGCAGTAACAGGGGACTGGTTGGAACTGACACAGATGTCCCCAATACAGCAGTGATTTATCAGAAGGAAAGTGAGCCCAAAGTGAAGGTCGGGTGATACATTTCACCCCATTCATATTCATAAGTCCAACGTGCAACTGTTTGCAGTTGTGCATGAACAGAGCAGGTATATAGGTAGGATGGTGTGTGCTTATGCACCTGTCAGCACAGCATTGAGATGTCTGGCACGTAGGAGAAAATATATATAGGAAAGGATAGTTGGAGCATGATTGTGTGATCCCTCAGCTCGAGATAGTACATGCTGAACTCCGTCCACACGAGTAGGCTGGTACAGACCTGAACAGAGCATAATGAATGCCCTTCTTTGTCACGCAGGTGTCACTTCTCCTGACTCAGATTCAATTACACTCGTGGAGCTGATTGCAGATTTCAGCCTACTCTTGCATATCAAGAGCATATTCAATGTTCTAGGGACTCAATGAAACAAAAAGTCAGCACGTGGTCTTCCTTACAGCCCCTGGGTCTTGTTCATCCCTGGTGGAGCCACATAAAGAACAAGTTTGGCTTATTTTGTCAGATGTAGATATATCTGTGGAATAGTATGTTTAATCCTTTATGTCAGGTCATCTACCTCTCCTCAGCAAAATGCATCTGTGATTACTTCTCCATTTGCTGGGGGTTTTGGGGGGGTTTGTTTGTTTGTTTTGGGGTGTTTTTTTTGGTGGGGTAGTTGTGGGTTTTTTGTTTGGTTGGGTTGTTTTGTTTTGTGTTTTTTTTTTTAACAGAACTATATAGTAACCCTCAAACAGAAGGAGGGGAGAATAAAAATGTTTAATTTAAAAGTTTAACTGATCAAAGCGAAGTTAGGGAAAGCACTTAGCATCTCAGGTTCTCATATTTATGCAGATGCAGAAGCTCAGCTTGTCCTAGTGCCTTCTTGACACTGAACATTTTTCCTTCCTTCTAATCATTAGGACCTTTCCCCAGCAAGCTTCCCTTCAGGCTCCTATTTGTAATGTTTGTATGATATATCAGGAAACATCTCTAAATAGAGACATCAGTCTATGGCATGGAATTCTCTCTGGGAAATTATCTGCTGTGCTGCAGGTTGTGAAGGGGAGAACTGTTACCATTCAAGAGCTGTCCCATTCAAAAACTGCTGAAGCAAAGAGCAAAAATTCTCGGAGTCAACCCTGAACCAAAGTCCCAGCCAACATCAGGGAGCCCTTTTCTGTTAGAAGAGCTTCTTTTCAGATAAGACTTTCATCCAAGGTTATCTGAACGCCTGCAATCAAATGGCATTTTGTGCTAACATTAATCCTGGTGTCCTGGCCACATTCCAGTTTGAGTAACAACGTTCTGCCAACCTAAATTCCTCCAGAGGTTTCAGTAGGACGTAATTTTCTTCTTTCTTTTGTCTTCCATTTCTGGGTAGTTAATTCTGGAGAGTGCAAAAGACTGACTACATTTCAACCCAGTGCTGGCAGGACCTCACTCGTGAGGAAAGCGGACCCTGAAGTGAGAAGGAGCAAAATGCTTCATGAAAACACATTATTAATAATAAAAGGCTTTTACAACACATTCCCACTTTTCCTTTAAATTCTGGTATCAATTGAAAATGTGTCACTGAAATACTACTGAGAACCCTGAGAAAGTTTATTGGCAATCCCAGCAATCGGAACAGGGAAGTGCATTTTAAGCTGTAATCAATACACTTGTGACACAAATGAACGGGAGATGTTACATAAGGAGTTTTTTCCACTGGAGAGAGCCCTGACAGCCAGTTATTGCACTGAGGAAAGGAAGTCACCCAGATGGACTCTCCGTCACACTAATGAAGCCGTCTCATAACTGTAACAGAGACCTCGTGTATCTGCTGTGACACTCAGCAAATCCGGGCATGAATAAATAACCGAAGTCCAATTGAATTAACCTCCAGCTGATCAGCCCTACTAAACAAATTATCCTAAACTCTGAACAAGATTAAAAGGACTGGCACAGGCCAGAATCATGTGGCAGGAGTGTTAATTCAGTTTAACAAGTTTAAACCTAATCCCTCAGTGTTCTCTGATTTCGGGGTTTCAGGGCAAACTGGTTCTAAAATGCTCTTGGAAGGGTTAGAAAAGGAGGTTCACATGAAGTTGAGAGCGAAACATGAGCTCAGCCTGGAGTCAGCTAAAGAAACAGAAAGGGAATTGCAAGTGCAGAGCAGAGAAGGACTTAGGCAGAGCATTTCTTGCAGAGACAGAAGAGACTAGGAAAATGACATTGATTTCCTTATGGACTATTCCAACCTCATTTCCAGGATGAAACTTAAAAAGCTGATAGCACATCTGCTTTTCTTTATTTTCATGTTTCTTGTGCAGAAACAGGAGATAAGCACCTATGAAATAAGGGACAATGCTTCCTTTTAATGCCATTTTCTCCGGTATGTAATTGTATTTTTCTCCTAAGAGTACATTTTTGCATTGTCCATCAAAAGCACCATTCCATTATCACAAACTTCAGTTCATTACACAGAATGGCACCAACAAAGAATTTCAGTACTTGTTTGTTTTTATGTTGATACATAAAAGAATTTATGTGGTCAGTTAAAATTAACTTTAAACTTCAACTTGAACAGACTCAACATTTTGCAGGGTTTTGAAATGTTAAATCTGCTTCCAAGAGAAAGTATTTATTTGATTACTCACTAAACACAGGAAGGGATGCAGTAAACTCCACAAGTTTTCTGAAATGGAGATAGTCAGGATTTGAAACTCTTCTAATTACAAATTCCTCCAGTATATGCATGGAACTCACAAAATCTTTCAAATCACAATATTCGTCATATACGTATTTCTAATATTCTGTCATAGTTAAGTCCTTCAATACAGCTCCCAGTTTCCTAAAATCTCGCTCTTTCTCAATGAGTCTGGTTAGTATATGCAGATGAAGACAGAAGTCTGAGTCTCTACAGCCCACTGAAGTACACCTGCCTGCATTCTTTGGCCTTGGCATGGAATGTCTTTATGCAGGTCTGACTTGGACTCTTCATTGTGATCTACAGCATAACTGAAATTTTATGTGCTAAACTTCAGCACCAGAGAGGATGTTAATGTTGACTAGATGACAAACAAATTTAATGTTCTATGAAAGAGGAAGCATTCACACACCAGGCATTTGACCATCTCCATCTTCAACATCTATAAAGAATGTAAAAATCAGATAGAGCCAATCTTCACCTAATATTCAAGAGTAATTCATAACACCCAGGAATCATTTTGGTATTGTTTCATTGGCAAGGCACAGAGTTGCACATTTTGTTGGGAGATGCCTGAATTGCTTCCACATATTTAAGTTTTGCAAAATGAATACCTCCTGTAATTCTGAAACTTTTGTTACACAACACTCGAAATGGAATCATGACCTGTCTGCTGTGTACTTTGCTATTATTTATGCAGTATATAAATGCAAGGTAAATATTTATTCTCATTTTCCACTGTGTGCACTGACTGATATCTTCCAAAGTTAACAACAGCATTATGAACTGCAAATGATGACACATTGTCAAAGTTGAAACCATTTGGTTAGATGCCTCTTACATTTTCAAATATTCCCAACGCAATTTCATAACTGTCTTGAACATAATGAGGCAATGGATTTTTCCTCTTTCAACTGTGTAACAATGAACAACTATTAGAACCACTTTATTATTTCCAGAGTTTGAAGGATCAGTGGCCACAGAGAAAATATGCCCTTTTCAACCAAGTTTTTAATTGTTTTCTCACTTGAAAGAGGAGCTAATTTATTACTGGCAGCACAGAAGGTATTTGTCTCCTCAAGATATATCATTCTAACTATGGGTGAATTCTAGACAACAACACTATTTAATTTGCTGTCACAATTAAGTGATTTATAGAACTGACTACTATTAGTATCATACTAATACTCTGACATTCTCTTGTTGCTTCTTCAAGAGCCATGGTTTTATTTTCTGCGCTTTCGCACTTCTCGGGAACAGAGGGGTACGAGTTTTGTTCTTAGAATCTAAGCCACGATTATTTTTACAATCCATTCCATTTGCAGGTTGTCTTTCATCTGCACGTGAAAAACTCCTACATAAATTATAGTGAGCTTTATGGTAATTACTGCTGTCTTTACTGATCCATGGAAATAATTCCTTCAGCCACTGCAGCAACACAAAGCTTCTGCTGTTCTCAGGGTAGATCTGCTGATGGATGATACCATCCACAGGCGCTGTCATGGTCGTGATCTATGTAGGGCTGTTACTTGACAAATGAAAATTATGTAAACAGTACTCAAACTCAATCTTGCCTCATGATGACTGTCTGTTCCATACCCCCTGCCTACAGTGCCCAGTACAGCCAGCTGTTATCTCATGATAAATACCGGAGATAAAATTATCATCAGACAGCACCAGGTTGATGGTATGATGTAATCCTGACTCTTTTAGGCAGCTGGAACTCTTTTAGCTCCCTTAGGTAGTCCAGAGTGATTTTGGAGGTGTATTTCACACATTTCCAGAATGTCATTTTAATTTCAGTGCTTATTGAAAATAATTTTTACAAAGACATGTAGAATGTGCTGATTTTAAAAAGTACTGACTATATGAAAACTACTGTTGTTTGAGATCAAGCACCCAAGAAACTGCTTTCAGCAATGTCCTTCTGCAGGTGTGACTTGCCTCATCTTGCCAGGCTCTGTAATCTCAGCAGCAGCCCATTCCTGAAACTCTCCCCCAGCTCCAAGGTTGCTCCTTTCTCCTCTCTCCTCCCAGCCCCATGGATCTGTAATCCTCCCTCCCCAGCCTGCACAGCAGCTCAGAAAACACCAATGACACAGCATAACAAAGTCCTACAAGGGCTGGAGTACTCCTCTATTTATAGGTCACTAAATCTGACTAAAAAAAAACTTCCACAAAGCTCCAGTCACATTGCTACCTAGATGTTTCCAGGCCCAGCCAGAGCGTGCTGGCTTACTGCCATGTTTTTAAATCCTACCCTGTACGCTGAGCTTTCGCAGGAAAATCTGCTAGTGCTCATATGTGGGCAGTTACTATTGACACAAATATTAATGAACATTCCCATATTGTTTCCATACTAAGCTGCAAGTGCAAGAAACCAAAACAACAGCATGACCTGACAGTCTCAGGCACTTAAAGACAGCCAGCAATTCCATTTCAGATGGGCAGCTGAGCGCAGCTCACAAAGAAAGGGAACAATTTGGGGTTTAAGTGTTATGTTTGGTTTTTTTATTAAAAGACTGCTAGCTGAATACTACAACTGGGGGAAAAAAAAGGTTTAATCAAAAACAAAATTGCTTGGAGTGGTTCTACAATGCTTAATGGATTGGCTGAACCTTCCTCTTACTCCCACACTAAATAAGACATGTCCCAGACAATAAGAGCCATGTGGACAACTTCAGAACAAAGCAAACCCTTAGACTTGTCTCTCAGAATAAGAATTGATACTCTCATTATCCCAGAGAGCACAGAAAAGGGACCGATGCATAAGAGAGCCAGAATCCCCTCACTTTCTTCAAAATAAGCGCACATAAACTGAGAGCCTCAGAGCTTTAACCCTGAGAATGCTGTTCAGGTGCCACCTAATCCTGGATACATCTGAACTCCTCAGCTGCTCACACTCTAACCCCAGGCTCCCCTGCACACCACCTCTGCCAGACTCTGTTTAAATGCAGTGAGGATGGCTTGAAAGGAGAATTCCAGGATGTGGATTTCTGCTGTCCCTCCTATTCCTTTGACACAGCAGCTTCATGGAGAGAGTGTTCACACAATCCCACACGACCCACACCCCTGCAATACAGGGATGAGGAGCACGCTGACACAGTCTGACCTGAGGAATGTACTCACAGGCAGATCCACTGCACATACCCAATTTATAACAAGGGTCAGAATAATTCCCAAGCAGCTCCTGCATCAGGGAGCAAACTAATTCCTTTTCTCTCTCCTTGGCTGCACAGCCCAGGGCCCAGCTATACCCAAGGTTCCAGCTCACAGTCTATATTCTGCATCATAAAAGATACAAGAGAGAAATCTAAACTAGAGAAGTAATAACCTGTAAACTAATAAACCAACACAGCACTTTGATAGTGAGGCGCTCCCCAGAGCAGGGATTATTAATGGATGTCCTGAAACACCGTGTGTCTAGTTTTTGAGAGAAGTGGGAAACATTTCTGATGCTCTGTGGATCTTACACATTTTGTTCTTATATAAACCCGTTCAGATAAATGTAAAAACTAATATAAAAGCAGCATCCTTTCAGCCTACATACACAGAGGCACTGAATCAGGGTAAAAAGACACATAGCACAAAAATGTTTAAATAAATAATAATAAAGGTATAAAGTGGCAACATTATGAGTACTTTTTCTTGTCAACGTATGGGGCTGCAGAGTCATTGATTTTGTCTCATAACTGAGATACTGACACACACAACTGATGTTTCTTCAACAGTGAGTGCATGGGAATGGAAGAAGGGATCCTGAAATTCTGCAGAAACTCCAGATGAGGATTTGATGGCTCTCAACTGCTGTCTCGATTCTTTATTTTCCTCAAACCATAAAACGGGGTATAATAATAAACTGTTATGTCAAAAGACATTTTAGGAAGCTAAATGTAACAACGTTTGCAATGTGATTAGGGATCTTTGGAGGGAAAGTGCTATAGAAACCAAGAGTGTAAGGATGGATACAGGTCCTTCTCAGTCAGAAAATGCTGGGAAGCAGAAGGCAGGCAGACAGATCCCTCGGGAAAGGTCCCATTACCTGCCACTGTGTGTATTCTCAAATCTCCATCCCCTACCTCAGTCACACAGACAATAGGAGTCTTCTCCTATGTTCATTTTTTTTAATGTATTTATTTTCAATGATGAAGATTCAGTGGTCAGTCACCCCAGTTTGCTATATCCCACCTCAGCTACGTGACAAAATGAGACATCCAACCGACTGAAACTGTTAAAGACAACTTTTTCATCCCAAACTAATGCAAAACAGAGAAGAATGGTGAATCCCTGTAAATCTGAACTACAGTGGACTCTTTGTCCTCCTGTCCTGTAAAAAATAAAATGGAGTCTGGCGAGGATGGCAGGAAGAATCTGTTCCTTTGTGTTTCCTGAAGTAAAGTTACCCTCTGGAGAAGACAGAGCAAGAATAAACTTCTTTATGAGTCAGGAGGTTTTACTGACAATAGCTGCTATTATCTCTGTCAAACAGGCAAAGCCTCGAGTGATTGTAGTAAGCAAGAAAGAGGAATGCTGTTTATTCACAGTGCTGGAAAACAGACTATTTGCCAGACTGCAAAGAGTATCGAAAAGGTATGGAGCCTCTGTTTGAACCAACCACAAAAATAACCTGCTGAATTAAATACTCTTCTGTGGACCTCTGCTGCTCTCTAACGGTGCTTTCCAGGATTCTCAGCACAAAGTCTGTGTGCTCTTCCTGTAATCAAGTTTTGGTAAAACTTCTAATGCAAAACAAAAGAAATATTCATTAGGTCCTTAAGAGATGTTACCTGAAAAGATAACCCACAACTGAGGCAGCTATTTCCACAGCCACAGCCAGGATATTTGGTGTGTGGTGGGAACATCAGTAAAGGAGAGCTAAAACATAAGAATGAAGGTTTCAAGCGTGCTTTAGATGCAGCAACTGCAGGAGTCTGGAAAGCTGCAAACCTCTGAGGAATCACACTTTTCAGGGCTTTGTATAAATTAGAATACAAAATTATTACTCATGAGTACTAGTATTTCAAAGAAAAAAATTAGCACTGGATTAATTGTGTGTAATTAAAATAAGCTAATGTTTGCAGCTGGGACGGACACATTTATTTTTGCTCTCTTCACAGAGATGTCCTTATTTTATCCCCCAGAACGGCTCCATCGGGCAGTTGAGGGCAAGGCCGCTCCCATGTCCCAAACCCAGCATTATTTTCATGGAATCACAGAACAGTTTGGGTTGGAAGAGACCTTAAAGATCATTTCATTCCCCACTATCCCAGGCTGCCCCAAGCCCCATCCAACCTGCCCTTGGACACTGCAGGGATGGGGCAGCCACAGCTGCTCTGGGCAAACCGTGACAGAGCCTCACCACCCTCACAGCAAAGTTCTTCCTAATACCTCATCTAAACTTCTTAGTTTGAAAACACTCCCCTTCCTCCTATCACTGCCCACATAAAAAGTCGCTCTCCATCTTATCAGCCCGCTTCACAAACCATTTTTTAATTTAATTTAGACAAAAAAAAGCACCCTCGGGGCATTAAAGTGCAGCCGGTGGGGCGGGCACAGCTGCATCCCGTGAGGTAAATGGAGGCGGGGGGAATAAAAACACACTGGCAGGGCCCGCTGTGGCCCTGAGGGCCGCCCGTCCCCTCAGGGGCCCGAGGGCCGGAACGCACCGCCTGTGCCGGGAACCGGCGAGGAACGGGGAGAGAGCGGTGAGGGAGGAGACGAAGGGGGCGATTCCTGGGGGAAAAGGGGATGATTGCGGGGGAAAGGGGATGACCTCCGGAGAAGGGGCTCGGGATGATCCCCGGGGAAGGGGCAGGAGCTCAGCCCGGCGCCCTGAGGAGAGCGGCGCGCCGGAGATGGCGCCGTCCCGCGCGCGGGTAATGGCGGCGGCGCTGAGGGAGGGGAGGGGAGGGGACGGGCCGTGAGGGAGCGGCCGCTCTGCGCCATCGCCCCGCGCCGCCGGCGGGGGGGGGGGGAGAGAAGAG
>VWZG01002480.1:1687872-1718324 GCA_013396735.1 Grallaria varia | reverse complement strand
CCGGGGCGGAGGGCGGCGGCGGGGGTGGGGGTGGCGGGGCCCGGTGGGAGGGGATGGCGGCGGTGATGGTCGGTGTCTCCCTGTCTCCCACAAGGACAGCCTGGTCCTGTGCGGCTCGGAGCCTCGCCCCCGTTATTAGCACGGGCTCCGAGGCAGCTCGGCCGTGCCGGGGCAGTGATGCCGTGGCTGCGAGGATGCCGAAATATCCCCCCCCACCATCAGCGGTGTGCCCGCTGCCCCGCACAAACACCCACGTCCCGACTCTTCTGTGCCCCGAAATTAACCCAGCCAGGGATATTTCAAGTGGTGTGAGGGATTTGTGCGTTTTAGAGACCGCGTTTTTTTAATGCGATGCTGTTTTGTTGTTGCTGTTCCCCCCCACCACCCCCACGCCGGGCAGCGATGGAAGAAGCGGGCCCCATGGTGCGGTCGCGGCAGCGGGAGCAGGTGGTGCTGGGGGTGCCCACGCAGGTGGTGTGCACGGCCTTCTCCAACTCCGTGCTCGTGGTGGTCACGCAGTACGGCAAGATGGGCACCATCGTCTACGTGGACCCCAACACCATCGGCGACAACGTGGGCAGGCCCTCGCTCACCACCAAGGTGCTGCTGGGCAAGGACGAGGTGAGAGCCCACGGTGTGAGGGGGAAATGGGGTAGGTGGAGCTGTGCGAGTTGCCAGGGAGTTGATGAATCACAGCGGTTAAGCGGTGTTTGGACAGCGATAAGATTAATTTTAAAAGTATCTTCCGAGGGAAGAGGGGTTCATCAGAAAAGTATGCGCGCCTGTCTGATGTTTGACATAAAACTTTAACTAACCATGAGTGGTTTGGGGACCTGTTGTTTTTATGTCCTACAGGATATGGATTGCTGCTCCGTGTTTATGTGAGGTTTGATAAAGCTCTGTTGATTTAAGGGTTGCAAGATCAAATATGCAGCCCTTGATAACCTTTTTGGGTTTCTGTTCCAGTGAGTTTGTTTTTCTTTTCAGTTCTGTTTTGTTACCCCCATCCCCCCCCAGTCTATGCCAGCCTCTTAATGGACTTTAGTTGTCCTCTCCCAAGTGTGCCTGCCAGTGCCTTCCCTTGATAAAGTTTAATTTGTTTTGCTTCAACAAAGTGAGTTTTTATCAACCATTTCACAAAGCTGGAGAGAAAGCAGAAGAAAATGCATTTCACAGAGCATCAACTGGTCAAGCATTAAAACAGAAAGTTACAGAGCGACAAGATTGAGGCTTTCCATCAGGGTTGAAGCTATTAAATATTACTTGCTAGCGTTAACTAGAAAAACTGTAGCAACACAAGTTCCTGATTCTGTCCATGACTTCCCCTTGTGGAGTTCTTTCCCTTCAGTAACAGCCTTCCCTTTCTTGGATGAGAGATGTTTTGCTTTCCCTGGTATGATATCTGCTTATTCTGACCACCTCCATCCCCAAGCTGTTCTTGTGTTTTATTTGGAAATCGGAAGCGCTATGTGTGCTTTGTTACGTTCTATTTTTAAATAATTTTAACCAACTTAACCCTTCTAAACTTTAAGAAAAGGCTTTCATTAGTTTGCTCCTTTCCTGCTTGTGACTGTTAACATCCCTTTTTGGAATGGTGCACACTTCCAATCAAGACTGGTAGCTAAAATCAAGCAAACTCATCCTCCTGACAGACACACAACTGTGGGTGTCAACAAAACCTAGACAAGCTGAGTGGTTCAGGTCTGTACTGGGTGAGGTTCAGACTGGACATTAGGAAGCATTTCTTTACTGAAAGGGTGGTCAGAGACTGGAACAGGCTTGAGGTGGTCAGTGCTCTGAGCCCGTCAGTGTTTAAGAGCCATTTGGACAATGCCCTGAATAATGTTTTAACTTTGTCAGCTTTGAGTTGGTCAGGAAGTTGGACTAGATGTCCTGATAGGTCCCTTCCAACTGAAAGAGTCAATGCTGTTCTAGTCTATTCTTGTTAAGGAAACCTTACAAGGTTGGTTATATCCCTTTTCTTCCCTCCTTCAGCCTCACTACTTATTTCTGGTTTTCATTGTTCTATTAAAATAAGCAACATGCCTTTTACACCATGTGTGCAAAAGCTGTGTATATAACACCATTTTGGGATCTCTAGGAATTGCAAAAATAACAGTTTTTTTTCCAGAGCTTGTTAGTGGAACATGGCCTCTTCAGAACAAGTTTTTAAACGAAAATTGTACTTGCAGACTTCTAAAGAAGTCTGGCTATGATGGAAATAAGACATATGGATCCACAGCATTTCATATAATTTAATATTGGTGTCATAGTTTGTGTGAGGATTAGTGGAAGGAAAGGTTCTCCATACTGAGTTTCCAAGTTTTCCTGACGGTGCTGAACTCAGTTCCAGTGCAGTTCAAGTTAAGTTGCTTCAGGGTGGTTTGGGTGGCTGTCACTCATGGGTCCAAGCTCTTCCCTTTTAATCTGGTTGACAAAGTGCTTTCTGAAGTTCCATGTCCCATGGTTTGGGTTTACTGACCATGTTGGAACCACCCAGCAAATGCTTTGTTCAGTCCCAGTCCAAGATCAACAGGTTTTGACATCATTCCAGGACTCTTTCTCTCCCGTCTGTAGGAGTGTACATCTGTATCCCCTTTGCTTTTCAGCCCCTCGTTCATGTTTGTGCCAAAAACCTGGTGGCCTTCGTGTCTCAGGAAGCTGGGAATAAACCCGTTCTTCTCGCCATGGCTTTAAAGGACAAGACCATGGAAGGAATACAGGCTCTACGGGAAGTGATCCGAAGTTGCCAAGTGTGGTGAAGTTGTGCCATCTGGATTCAAGGAAATGATCTTGAGTCCGTGACTCATCACCACCTATTTAAAAGGACAAGAAATGAAAACGATGGAATGTCATGGTGGTTTTGGACGTACTGAGGAATTTGATGAATTTTTCTCTACTATGTAGAACGTTTGTCGGTTTTGCAGTCCATATAGTCAGTGACAGGACAAGAACAATTGTCTCAACATACAAGAGAAGTGTTATTTTTGTCACGTTGGGTGGATCGTATATTTGGGAAAGGGCTCAGCTCTGTGCTTGTGTCCTGAGGAGCCAAGCTCTGTAGCTGCACTGTACCACAAACGGGGAACACCCAGTGCAGAGGGAATAAAAGAAACACTGACAAATCTAATTTTACCTGTCTTCTTTTTTTGCTCTGTGAAAATCACTTCAATTGAAATACAAGCCTTGGTAAAAAAGTCAACAATTGCATAATGGGAAAGATTTTCTTGCCTGTTTTTAAGGAAATGAGTCCTATATGACTGCTTTTGTCCTCATGTCAGTTCCTAATGTAGTCTGAATCCATTTTCCGCTTTGATTTTAAAGAGAGGCAGATAATAATGCTGTGCAAATTTCATGAAAGCTGATGTCAGAGTGGAAGACAAGAACCCAAAACAGTGGTGAGAAAAAGACAAAATAACCTCTGCCAATGGATTACATGGTTCCAGCACATCAGAGAGGCAGAACATCGGTTGGATCACCTGCAGTGAGCACCTGTCATAGGAGACATGAGGACAGAGGGTTTGGGTGTGGTTACACACAGGTGTTTCTGCAGAGTCATTGACAAAAAGTGTCAGCTGAAGTTGTGTGAGTCAATGCAAAGCTTAATAGCCAAACTTTTGCCATTTGCTTGAAAAGCACGTTTGTTTTTACCTCTTGTTGTTTGTTACAAGAAGAAGTAGTAAATTTTTAAGTGAGCTGTTACACATTATTGTCACTTACGAACTTGACAGCACAGAGGGAGGCCAGCTCTTGGATTCTGGGGAGGGAGGAGCTGTGCTATAACTTGTTGGTACAGCAGAATCAGCAGAGCCTGTGCCTGCCCTATGTCGATCCAGCTGCTGGGTCATTTCTGTAGCTAAAAAATCCCCTAGAACTAGAAAAGCAGAAAATGGATTTCGAAAGGACTCTTCTCTGAAATAAGGGTTATTTACAGCATTTAAGGGATTATGAGAAATGAAACTTTTTTTAAAAAATACATTCAAACACTGCAGGCTTCCTGCTGCCCTTGACAAGAAACTTCATCTAAAAATAATTTTCTAAACTGTGCTTCCAAGAATCAAAGATTTGCATCTGTCATAACTATAAGTTTCCCCTCTTCTACACTTCTCTCCTTTTTTTGTCTAGGAAGGCTGAGAGAGGCACGTGGAATTTGTTATTGTCAGTCCTGGTGTGCTAGTAGGGATTCTTTTCCAGCACAAAGTTAAATGTCTATCCCAAATCCTGGTGCTCTTAGTCTGTCCATAGCTCCTGCAACTTTTGGAAGGTATACATTTAATTAGCAAATTGGATGGAAATGAATATTTCACTGTGGTGATACAGTGGCATAGCACCAATGTGCCCCAAAGACCTGAGTGTTACTACCTAAAAGCCAAGCACAAGTTAACCACCTTCATTTCCTGATTGTGTGTACCACTAGGGCTGCACGGAGTGGCGGGTGAGGAAAGGACGTGGAGATCTTTCTGATGTGATGCTTGGAGCCAGGACAGACTTGGTGCCTTTCCACAGGTGATAAATTAAAGCACGAGCAATTGGTCCTTCGACTTTGCTCCTCTCTGCTCAGCAGTAAACCAGGGGGAAGGCCTGCCCCAAACAACAGGCACAAGGTGCCACCAGCTGCTGCCTTTTAGTCATCGTCCTCCTCCAGGTAGGGATTAATTCCAATTTCAAGGAGAGCTGCCTCTGCCATCCAGGCAGAGCTCTTGCCCACGGCTGCAGGACATGTGCCGGGCAGGGGGCAGCGGTATCAGGCTGCACTGTGGCTTTCCATCTGTGTTTGTTTTCCGGGCGTGGGTTCTGGGTGCGACAGACTGGAAAGGTAAGTTGGGTGGCTTTTCCACAGGAGACAAAGCCCGACCTGCTGCTCCAGCTCCCAGGGGGCCTGGGGTGAGTGGGGCAAGGGGGGAGCTGGCAGGGCCTGGGGCACATCAAGGGTGGTTGAGGTGCTGGCAGGAAGAGTAGGGTGCTGGTGGGATGAGTGGGGCTCTGGCAGGACCCGGAAAGCAGTGAGGGTAATTGGGGCAGTGGCAGGGCCTGCTGCCAGTAGGCGGGCAGGG
This sequence comes from Grallaria varia, assembly GCA_013396735.1. Taxonomy (NCBI): domain Eukaryota; kingdom Metazoa; phylum Chordata; class Aves; order Passeriformes; family Formicariidae; genus Grallaria; species Grallaria varia. Next base: position 1,713,270 of record VWZG01002480.1, on the reverse strand, counting down.
CTGGGACGGTGTCTTGGAGGAGGAGTCTCCCGCAGGTGCAGGTGGAGGAGGGCACAGGGGATGCAGAGGACGGTGCACTGCAGTCAGACCCGCTCCCGGAGGAGCCCTGCAGGGTGAGTGGGGCCTTGGGGGTGCGCACACGCCCCCCAGACCAGAGGTTGACCCACCATTAGTCCCGGGCACCTACGGGAGCTGCTGGGAGGGCCTGAGCCTGCTGTAAGAGCTCCATGCCTGCGTCATCCAGTCCTCCAGACGGGCTTTAAGGAGTGCTCGATGCTGCCCTGCCTTGATTCATAGCTGTGTGCTGTAGGTCCTTCCTCCTGGGTGGCCTGGGAGTGCTGTAGAGACTGGTAGCGTAAATAACCCGGGTGTCCTGGCTTTATCTGAAAGCAATCAGGATGAAAGACAGGTCTCCTGTGCTGGTGGGGCTAAGCCTGGATGCTCCCCTCCCCAGGATATGGGTCCGGGATCTCAGAGGCACTTGGGGAGGGGCTGCGAGGGCTCATCTTTCCTTTGTGACTGCTCCACCCCACAGGGCTGCCGCTGAGACGGGGATTTGTCCCAGGTGCTTCAGGACACAGGGAAGGATGTGAGCTGGGAGTCCAGGCTCTGGCAGCCTGCAGACAGAGGGGAATCCCTGAGAGGGTGGTGAAAAGCCCTGTTTTCAGGTGCCCTGCCTGAGTGCAGGTTTCACTGCTCAGTTTATCTTCTCAGTGCTCACCTGGCATCTCTAATATTCCAGGCAGTGAGTGTAACAGGTAGATGCTGCATGGTGTCTGGATAACAGACAGATTGGATGTGGCGGTGGCGCAGTCCTGTCCAGGAGCTGAGTTTTGCAGCTGATATTATTCCCTGTGTCTCCTTGCTGCCTTTGTTTTGGAAGTAAATGGCTCTCTAACTGCATTGAATTGCCTGACTACCTTGCACGGCCAGGATCTAATTACCTCTCGAGATGGGAGCCCTGTCTCCAAGCCACACCAAGGCTTTGCTTTTAATGACTTGCTCCGCCACGTTGAGAGTGTGACAATGTCGGGGAGGCTGCCAGGACTGGCTGTTGGTGTCACTGTGCTCGTACCAAGATGGCTGGGAAAGCTAATAGGAGTTGGGATGTCTTGAGCCAAGCATCTGTGGCACAGTGCTGGGTTGAAAACAGAATAAATGGGTCTAGCAATGAGTACAGCTCTCTGCCATGTCTTGCGGAGTGGGTTGGATCACTAGAAAAGTGACTAGAAAAACAGCTAGGAAGAACAAGCTTTGGTACATGATGCTCTGGCAGAGGGAAAGAGGGACCAAATCTAGACATATAGCCCCATTCAGCATCAGGGCAGCCCCCCAAAAGAGTGAGGAATGATTGGGAAACAGGACACAACCAGGCTCTTGTCTCCTTGCCTGTGCCATGAGCTATCTCTGTCCTCCTGTTAATGTTTACAAGGCAGGTCCAGTGTCATTGCGGTCTGTCCAAAGACCAGATCCCTCCCCAGCTTTCCTGGGATCCTTGTTCCTGCTGGCCAGGGCAGGGCCACAGGATGGTCACAGGGAGGAAAAGCCTGGCTCCCTGCTGTCAGCACAGCTCTCCCTGCAGCCTCCCCAGCTCCACTTCCCCGTTTGTGGGCACAGGTAGGCCGGGGGGAGCTCCTGGGGCTGCACTCTGCCACCCCAGCATCTCCACTTACAGGCGACTGCTGCCAGGAGGAGGGGGGGAAAGGTATTTTTAGGGCTGTTGATCTGACACCAGCTGAGTTTCCTCTCCTGTGAGGCTGGGGTTTGGGGAGAGGGCAGGAGAGGAAGCCACAGGGCAAGCTCTTCCTTTAGTTTGTTTTCAGTGTTTAATTGGACTGGGGTCATTCCTGACCACTCTTATCTGTGGCAGATATTTTGATGCTTCTCTCTCGTTCATGCTTACAGTTTTACCCCAGGCGATAGTTACCCAGCAGCTAACATATTTGTCTATTAACAATGCACTGAGAAGCATCTATATTGTTAGAGATCTGCTTGCAGATTGTTGTTGTTTTTTTAAAACTGCTGTTGTTATACTTGGGGAAAAGCAGTTTTCCATAGATTAGCAGAAAGAGAACCCAAAAAATGGCAGTTTATGCATCTGTTTGCCTTGAGATATGAAGCTGCCCTATAAATAATTGCTTATTATTAAGTTGGTCCTTGCTGTCTGGAACTGCACTGTACATGGTGCTCATATGCCCCAGCCACCCTCTGCACCAGGAATGCTCAGTGCCTTGGGGCAACCAGCTTTGAGGAGCACAGACCGACCAGGGAGGTGCTGCAGTGCTCCAGCATCCCCGAAAGCAGCAGCTCTGCCTGTGGCATGGCAGGCTTGCTCCCTGGTGCTTAATTTGGGTGCAGGAGGGGCCACTGGCTGCCCTACAGGTCTCGGGGTTGGCACTGCTTGGCACACTGACTCCCCCACAATCCTGAAATAGCTGGATTAAGAACCTGGGTGATGCCAAACATTTGGCTTCTTGAACAGCCTCAGGCTTTGCCCACAGCATGCTACACATGATGAACAGAACCACATTTAGGGGGACCACAGGGATCCCAGTGTTTTCTAGGCTCCCAAGGAGGAGGACATCAGTGTCCTGATGGCTTGTTGGTAAGGGACTTGTTATTAGCATGGGTGAGGGATGGGTTTAACCCTTAAGTCTCTGGTTTATGATGGAAAAGGGTCCTGAGCCACAAGTATGAACTCACATGGGCACAAATGTATGTAGATCATTCTTTTTCAGGCAGGATAGTGACTCCTAAGAAAACAAGGAGCAAGGCTGGGAAGGAGAAGCATAAACATAAATGTGTTTTGGGAGACATGACAGACCTCCTCAGGGAAAAGAGGGTCTATTCTTGAAGGACATTTGCACTTTCTTGCTGAGAGAAACAGCGAAGCAGATCCAACCATGGCAAATGGGCTGGTTTGTCTGAGGGACACCCTGGAAAAACCCTGGGGAAGAGATAAACCTCACAGGAGGTTTGTACATGCTGTGGGCTGGGCAATCTGTGGGGACCTTCCCTGTCACCAGCTTGCTTTGCTCCTGCCTTCCTTCACCACTCCTTTTCCCTCTCCCTCCCTCCAGATGAGTAATGCCACACGTGCTGTGCCCTCTCCCATGGGCATCCAGGGGCCTGGCACAGTGGCTGGGCTGGCCTCAGCCCCCTCATTCCCAGCCTTTGCCCTGCTTATGGCTGCCCACAACGACTCCCAGGATGGCCAGCAGCTTTTCCTGACCACGACAGCAGCACAAGCCATTTCTGGCATCTTCGTGTGGTCAGCGCTCATTGTCACCTTCCACCAGGTATGGGCTGGAGCAGAGACGGGGCTCAGCGCTGGGGTTTGACACGAGGGCAAAACTATTGATTGTCCGTAAGTTCATTGCAAATCATTCAGCTCTGGATAAGTATTTCTTCCTGTTGCTGCCCAGAGGGGATATCTCTGCTGTCAGGATCCTGGTGCTGGCAGCTTGGCAGGATGGACTTTGCCCACACTCTCCCCAAGTGGTTGCCAGAGCCAGGAGAGGCTGCAGGGCACTGGTATGGCCTGAGGGCAACACCCAGCAGGGTGTTTGGGGTGCACAGCACCAGCTGCCCTGAGTCATACTGCCAGGAGACATGGTTGAGGGTACTGTGCAGATCCGTGCTGCTGAAGGCAGCCCTGGGGCAAGCTGGAGCTGGGATGGGTCTGCCCAGGAGAAGGCACACTCCGTACACAGCCCCAGGGAAGGAACCTAATTTCCATGTGCTTTCATGCAAATTATTGCCCCCGGGCTTGGGAGGGAGCCTGTCTCATGTGTGTTCACTTCGATGGGTCTGTGGTGGGAAGCTGGCAGAGCTCTCAGCCCTGGGAGGAGGGCTGACCCGGGCACCCATGTGGGCTGGGGGTATCTCTGGTTCCCATCATGACTTTCGGTAGCCACAGCTCTATGTTCTGGGCCCTCTGCAGATCTACACGCACCTGAGGAATTACACCATCCCCAAGGAGCAGCGCTACATCATCCGCATCCTCTTCATCGTGCCCATCTATGCCTTCGACTCCTGGCTCAGCCTCCTCCTCCTCGGCAGCCACCAGTACTATGTCTACTTCGACTCTGTGCGTGACTGCTATGAAGGTGAGCACAGCCTCTCCTCAGCAGGGAAGCTGAAGGCAAAGCAGGGCTCTCATCCTGCTGACCAAGCTCTGGAGTGTCCTGATGGCATAAAGTGGCAAATATCCATGACTTTCACTTCCCACTCTCCTCCCCATAGAGGTTTTCCCCTTTCTTCCCTATCAGCAGCAGGGAGGGGATGCCCCACTGACAGTGAGCTTGTGCTTTTCAGACACCTGCCTGCAGGCTCAGAGGGACCCCAGTACCATGCTCCCAGGGGAAGAGGTTTTCTGGCTGCCTGTGGGGTAGAAATGCAGCTTCTCTAAAGCAGAAGGTAGATATACTCAAGAAATTGGGGAGATGGAGTGTTTTGAGGTGCAGGAATAAGGTTGCTTTTCTATCTTGTCTACTCCTGGGGAACTAAGTTGTGTGGGCATTTGTATTACTTCAGGTTTGGAGCATATGAAAAATAAGTGATAGGGATGTCCAGAAAAGGTGTTCAGGACCTGCTCCTTGCTGGCCACCAGCCAGTTCTGCTGTCCCTTAGCAATTTTGAGGTCCTTCCATGCAGAGGGTCCCTGAATGGACTGTTTGTGCCCAGAGGAGCTGCTGCATCTGCAATGAACTCTGTGCACATAGTGTTATGTGCCTGACTCTGCTGGGAAGTCGGACGGATTTGAACTGCTGCTCCTCTTGCTGGGCTCCCACCTGCCAGCATCCCAAATCCTGGTGCGGTGCCAGGCTGGCTGAGAAAACACCTGAGCAGGAAGGAATGGGAGATGAAATAACCCCCTCCTGGATTTCCATCACTCCTGCTGATTGTGTCTGCCCTTGTCTTGGCAGCTTTTGTGATTTACAGCTTCCTGAGCCTGTGCTTTGAGTACCTGGGAGGGGAGAGCAACATCATGACAGAGATCCGAGGGAAGCCCATTGCGTAAGTTCCAGCATCCCATGAGTTCCTTGGCCCGTCACCCGCTTTCCCCATCCAGCAGCCTCAATGGCATCTCTTTGGCTTCTGCTTCCAGGTCCAGCTGCTTTTATGGGACCTGCTGCCTTCAGGGTATGTCCTACTCCATCGGGTTCCTGCGCTTCTGCAAGCAGGTGGGTACCCAAGAGAGAGCATTGGCTCCAATCCCCTCATACGAGGGCTCTCCAGGTGGCAGGTCCCTTCCCCACTGCCCTGCCAAGGGGGCTCTGCTTCATCACTCTCTTAAGATGCTGGTTTGGGCTTTTTTTTCCTCTGAGGGAGGCAGCTCACCGGCACCTGGCCAGCAGCAGGGCTGCACACTCACTGTCCTTGTCTCTGACTCACTGCTGAGTCAGGGTCTCCTCCCACTGCAGAGCTCAGATTGCCATCTCTGTCCAGTCCCAGGTTAGCCTGGACACTAATTCTCCAGTGCTGCGCTGGGGGCTGAATCCTGCTACCCATCTGTCCCCAGGCCACGTGGTCCGTCACCTCAGAGTGGCTATGCTGCCTTTCAGGAGATGCCTTCTGGAAGCCCTGCTCCCTCCTGTCTGCAGATCTTGCAGATCTTATATTTCACCCCTCAGTCACTCCTGTGATAAGAACTGCTCTCTCCTCTGTGTCTCTCTCCCAGGAGCAGAAGGGTTGGCTCAGGTGGAGGGGCCAGGCGTGGGATGTAGGGTGTGGGATGTCCCTGCTGCTGGGGGTACACCATGTCTCTCCCCTGTGCAGGCCACGCTGCAGTTCTGCATTGTGAAACCACTCATGGCAATCATCACCATCATCTTGCAGGCGTTTGGGAAGTACCATGATGGAGACTTCAAGTGAGGATGCTGGGTTGGGCAGGGGAGGGTGAATGGGAGAGGATGGATCCCTGCTCCATCACAAGTGTGTCCTTCCAGTCTCCCTGGGGAGCTGCTCTGTGCGTAGTGAGAGCACTGAGAGCCCAAAGTGCCAGGGAATGGAGACTTACTGCCCCCAAACAATAAAGGGACAAAACTCCTGTGAGCCGTAATAAAAGCGGTCCCACCAACAGAGGAAAAGCTGAGAGTGGCCCCCTGCATCCTCTGCCCCTCCTTCCCCTTCTGGGTTGTGCTCTCCCCCATGACAAAGCTGTGTACTTCCCCTCTCCCCATTTGATCCCTCTTTGCCCCCAGCTTGCTTTGCTCCCCACAGCCCTGGGCAGCAGCTCTCTCTCTCCCTGCAGTGTCCATAGTGGATACCTCTACATCACCATCATCTACAACTTCTCCGTCAGCCTGGCGCTTTACGCGCTCTTCCTCTTCTACTTTGCCACCATGGACCTGCTGCGCCCATTTGAGCCAGTCCTCAAGTTCATCACCATCAAGGCAGTCATCTTCCTCTCCTTCTGGCAAGGTGGGTCCCACCATGGATGCCTGGTGCTTCTCCTCCCCACCTGGCTCAGGGACGCAGGAGCAGAGCTGATGTCTCTCCCTTTCCCTGCACAGGGACGCTGCTGGCAATCCTGGAGAAATGTGGGGTGATCCCTGAAGTTCAGATCATTGATGGGAAGGAGGTGGGAGCTGGGACAGTGGCTGCTGGCTACCAGAACTTCATCATCTGTATTGAGATGTTCTTTGCTTCCATTGCCCTGCGCTATGCGTTCACCTGCCAGGTGTACAGGGAGAAGAAAGAAAACTCAACAGGTAACCCCTCTCACTTCTTCCATCCTTCATCAGTGACTAAGTAAAGAGGAACGCCCCCTTTTTTTATTAGTATCCCATTACCAATGAGATGCTAAAAACTACAAGAGGAGTTTCCTTATCCTGTGCTCCATGAGCTCCTTCTCCCTCTTCTCCTCTCACAATACCACAAGCCATAGCCAGTGGATAGGAAGAGAGACCTTGGTGTGGATGGGCAGAATTAGGGGATATGTGATACTCACATGCTGTAGGAGAGGACTCATCCTCTTTGAAACGTGGAGGTGGAGTTGCTTTCCTTCTCCTTGGACCTTGCCACTGCAAGCTGACGTGGTCCACAATGAGCCCCTGATCTTGAACTTCTAAGGAAAAGTGTCATTCTAGTCATGAAGTACTTGGGCTCAATGACTGTCCTATGTGCCATCACCCTCCTGCCCTCCCTCTCTTGCAGCAACCCTCGCCCCAATGCAGAGCATTTCAAGTGGGCTGAAGGAGACCATCAGCCCCCAGGACATCGTGCAGGATGCCATCCACAACTTCTCACCCACGTACCAGCAGTACACCCAGCAGTCGATGCAGGAGGCAGAACAGAAAGCACCAGGGCAGAACGGGCACGTGGCCTCCAAGATGGATGGACAGAGCAGCAGGAAGAGCAAAAACATTGAGAAGAGAGTGTTGATCCTGTCGGATGAGGAGCTGTAGGAGATACCAGATGGGACAGTGACACTGGAGAGATTTAAACCCATGCAAATGGGAGTTGTCTCGAGGCTGAGACAACCTGGTCTAACTAGAGTACTGGGAAGCCAGGAACTCTACCCAAAGAGCCGGTCTCTCTCTCTTGAGGGGAAGATGCAATAACCCAGGAAAAGGTTAAATCCAATAGTGCCAGCTTCTGCTGTCCCATCTCTCCTGCTGTTACAGCTGAGGCTTTGTTTGACCCTGTGTTGCAGCCTGGGCTTTGGTGCCCCACTGCTGATGTCTCTGCCCCGTGCCAACACTGGGGGATGCCAGGCAGGGAAGGGAGCCAGGGTGCAAGACAGACCAGCTGCCCTTGCTCTCCTCTTGCCTCTAAGCAGCGCTGAGGCCTGAGAGAAATGCTTTTCTCAGCACAGTTCTGCTCCAGTTTCTCCCAATTTGTGTAAAAAATGATCTCTAAGGGCCCCGTGGAGAAAACCAGCCCAGGAAGGTGACTTCGCTTCACCTCAAAACCCGGTAATGGTTGAGAGACGTCATTCCTTATTTTTACATCTTTTCCCTTCTCCTCCTCCCAGAAAAGCCTATGGAGTTTTGCAAAAGAACTTTACCATGGAGGAAGAGCAAGTCATGCTCTTCTCCCTCCAGATGAGGATGCAGCTGTCTGAGTAACTCCCCCGGGAGTACGGCACGACCTCATGGGGGCAAACCAGAGGTCTGCAGCTGCATTTCTGAGAGCTGCTGGTGACAGAAGAGCTTGTTTATGTCTGAACCAACTTATCTCTGAACGGATCAGAAGTTAAAAGGGATTCCAACTTCCTAATCAGTCTTTGTTAGGGAACTGGACTGTGACTGGTGGTGGTAGGAATTCATTTACTGGAAACTGTCTGTTCCTCCTAGCCCTTCACTATTCCTCACCCCTGGGCTTTGCCTGACCTCTGGGAAGGCAGGTGGGAGCTGAGCCCAGCCGGGTGACCATGGTGGGGATAGAGATTTGCTGGGGGATGTCATCACTCAGGGCAGGACCACTGGCAGGGAAAGATCCTACATGGAGGGATTCTCCCTCTATCAGTGATGGAGAGCACACATCCTTTTGTTAAACTTCCTCTGGTTTTTTCCTCCCCCCAGTTTTTAGTCTGATCTCTATTCCCTTGTTAATCAGATGATCTCCAAATTTAGGCACTGGTTGGGCTGTTGTCTGGGGTGGGAGCTGGGTAGTGGAAGGATGAGGGCAAGTCTAACAGCCTCAGGTTTGCAGTCATGTGGCAAACAAACCAGCGGGTAAGGCTTGGAGCCCTGTTACACATAACTCCAAGCATTTGAGTCTTTGTTTTTTCCCTGCTCTTAAGCTGCAAAATGTAAATCACAACATGAAATTATTTATTTTTTTTTTCTAATAAACAGCAATTTCTAGCACGGAGCAAGCATTTTCACTGAGCTCAGCAAGCAAAGCCCACGATCTGCTTGTTCCTGCTATACTGCTGATGCTCTTAAGCTTAACGTCCTCCCTGCCCCTCAGTGCTGGCCCAGCAGAAATACCTGCACACGCAGCATCCTGCACATTTTGGCATTCCTGTGGGATTTGTGCTCATCTTTTTCACTCCGCAAAGAATGTGTGTGTCCCCTGCTTCCTCTCCTTGCACAGCACCTCTTCTAACCCTTGCCTAAGCTGTGGAAACAGTGGTTCAGAGGTGCTGGATTTGGTTTAGCTAAGCTAAGCCCAGACCCCAGCACCAACAAGACAATCTCTGTTGATTATTTTTGGAGAAACCTTACCATGCTTAAGCCCAGGCTTCACATGAGCATCCTACAGCTCAGCCAGTGTCGTGAGTCTCTGTGGTCCGAAGCTGCTCATACCTGCTCAGCAGGTGAGACCGCTGCCACTTATCCTCCAATGAGGTCCATAAACAAGAGCCATATGCTCTGCACATCCAGGCATTCATCCAGAATCCTGGCATCCTGGGAGCAGGACTGTCCTGCCCACAAAGTGCAGCCTCAGTGCTCAGGGATGAGGCTGCTTGCCTTTGTAGTGCAGCCAGCACCGAAATAGGGACATTTCAGCAGAACGTCTTGGTCTTCACCCCTCTGGGAGAGGGCAGCCACAGCTGCAGGAACAGAGGCTGCTCTGGCTCCCAGGGTGAGGACAGTCTGCAAGGGTGATGATGGCACATCTGTCGATGCACTCACAGCCGCTGAGATAAAGACTTGCACAAGAACACAGCAAGAACTGTGGTTGTACTTCACTGTGCAAATGATCGACTCCGGTGCATAATGGGCTGCCTCCACTGCTCTGCCAGCAGGTGCAATTCCCACCGCAGACAATAACATTTGCCTATTTATGTCAAGCCCTGATTACTGTATTATATGTAAAACAGATCTTTCTTGCAAGCCAAACAAGGGGGGAAGGAAAAAAAAAGTCAGCTGTGACTCATGCAAGTCAGCAGTGTGATACCAGCCTGAAGGAGCCGTGCTGGGCTGGACACCAGCTGGCTGCCGCGACAGCAGCAGCAGGCACCCTCCCTGCTCCAGCCGGCGCGAGCTGGGCCTCCTGATCGTCCTTTTTCTTGGAGAGGGGAGAGAGGCAAGAGCTGACGGCTCAGGCTGGGCGCTGTCACGGCCCTCAAACCCTTACGTTGTCAGAACGCATCCACAGGGAACAGAAATGCCAGCGGTGGTGTAGGCTGGATGCGGTCCCGTGCTCCTCTGCTAATGCGTCTCCTCCACCTCCTCAACAAGGACACGGGGAAAGCTGGCGGCGAGCACCCGGGTGACCTACACGGGAGCCTGCTGTGCCTGGAGCCACGCCAGCAGGCAGCCCAGGAGGAACAGGCGTCTCTCTCTGCCAGCAGCAGGCTCTGGTGGTCGGCAGATTTGTCTTCCAGTTGTCACTTGTCCTCAGGCTTTCCCCAAGGACAAGGCTGAGCTGCAGCTATCGGATCTCCTGGTGCATTTTGGGCTTGAATCAGGCAGGTTTACACATCACTCACAGCAGGGATCTTCACAGGGGCACACCCTGCCACTGCACCTGCAGGAGCCAGGGATGGCCACCCTACAGGCAGAGGGGAAGGAAGGTGGCCACTGGCACCACAGCAGAGCCAGCTCTCACGTGCGGCTGCTCACCATGCAGCACCCAGTTGGAGGCAGAGACACTTCTGGTTTTGGGTGCTAACACCTACCAGTGAGTCCCTGGGCCCAGCTGCTGGCAGGCAACAGGCTGCCAGATCTGTACCAGAGAGCAGGATTGTACTTTTGCCACCCTGTTCACAGAGACTATTCTCTAGGACTTCTCTCCTAAGCCCCATGAAGGTTAAGTTTCCTTTCACTGCTGAACCTCCACCTGTACCATTTCTAATGCCCTTTTCCTCCTGAACTCTCCATCCTTCCAACAGTCACAACTGGCCCACCTTCCTCTCCTCTCCCTTGTCACTGACTCCTTGCTGCCATCTCTCCAAGCAGGAGCTGAAGCTTTTCATGCTCAGCATGGAGACTGCAATTATCCCCAGGCTTCACCCATGTGCCTGCTCAGCCAAGCCTGCCTGGCCCATCCCTGACCATCCATTACCTGCTGACACACAAAGCCTTCAGCCCTGCTCCTCTCCAGCTCACCCTACCTCTAATTCCGGCTTTGGCCAACACACCCGTCTGCCTCCAGCCTACTGCATCAATATGGCCAAGTGTTTTCCCCCTTCAGCTGCCCCCTGAAGAAAAACAACCACTTGGAACAGGAGATTAAAGCCAACACAGCCCCTGGGAGCTCGCTGGCACAAGGTACCACTCATTTAAAGCCCCAACAGGGAGAAGCAAAAAGATGAAGTGTTGATGTAAGGGTTTATCCACAAGCAGTCACACAGGAAAACAGTGAAAGGATATTTCACAAACCAAAGAAAGAAAGAATGTCTCTCTCCAGCACTGCGAGACAGGTCACAGTGACTCCAAGCCACAAATGGCCTTGCTTAGCATCTTGACTGCAAGCAGGTGCCCGCTGAGCTGTCAGTCCTGCTTGTGCTAACACAGACACCCACTGATTGTGCACAAAGGCAGAACCTGAGTTCAGAACAGGTGCACGTGGTCTGAGCATGGGACCAACCCGACAAACAGCTCGGACAAGAGCTATCCCTTGAGTACATTCCAAAGAGCCCAAGAAAGCACCGCAGCAAGCCTGAGATGGGCTCCGCCTAGCTGGGTCAGACAATTGCAAAAGCCCAAGCTGCCATCCCACTTGCCTTAGCCCAGCCTGCCTCCAAAAAACACATCACTCACCGCAGCGCCACAGCCAGCAACCAGCTGTGTGCTGCACTGGGGACAGGCAGCAGAAAAACCAAGGAAAACACTCCACTGAAGATCAATTCAGGCTCCAAAATGCTGACCATAGACCAGGGCAAGTCTGAAACCAGAAAATGCTTTATTGGAAAGGTACAAAAAAACCAGTCACTGCAGCTAAATTTACAGCAATAAATTACGTTGTGGCTGTCAAGAGAAGTAATGGACACATACACAGGGCTATTCGCCTTACAAACAGGAATCCACATTGCTTGGTATATCAATAATTTATTTTATAATAAAAAAGCAGCACAAAAATAAATATTGAAATGAAATTACTGAGTAACCACAGAGGATAGAATGAGCTGGTGATAAAAAACAACTTAAAACAGAAGACTTCTATCATTAAAAAAATGAAAGCAAGTATCCACCATCTACGGAAACACCCCAGCAGACTGAAATACAGACGAAGGAAAACAAATCCACATTACAAAAGTTTTTCGGTTTTGTTTTGTTTCTTTTTTTTTTTTTTTCCTTTTTAAATAAAAACAATCATGACGATGAAGTTTAAATGATTCGAGAGAGAAAAAACTGCCACCTTCTCCTCCTCCCCGGGTCTGAGCTGTCCCTCATGCTCCTGTGGCATCACACCTGGCCCTGCCACAGCTCGCCTCCGCACCGGCTCGCCGCCAGCGCCCCGTCCCTGCCCGGCCATCCCGGAGCTGCCGTGTCACCCACGTCTGTCACCCACGTCTCTGCACTTTGAGGTCTCTTCCCAGCAGACAGTAGAGTTGGACAAGAGCAGAGACGCTGACTTGTTTCTAAGGGATCTGGAGCTGCCCTGGAGGGAAAGGTTCCCCACTCCCAACAGAGAGCACAGCAAACACGTCTAGGAGAACAGAGATGTCCCTCCCAGTCCCTACGCGACGCTTTTCATCTTCTCCTGCCTCGCGCCCAGCCCTCGGTTCCCACGTCACACCGCGGATGGGGAGCAACCAAAGAAAGGCCAGGCCCAGAAAGGAGAGGATCCCAGCACTCAAAAATCAGAGCCCCCGCTCCTCAGCGGGGTTGGCGGGGACAAACTTAAGAGGGGCAGAGAAGGGAGCCCCGGCATCCAAACTACTGCAGCAAAGAGACAAGCGAGAGGTGCGGCTGCGGGGGGAACGCGCCCCACGCCGCCAGCGCCACGCGCCACACTCGCCCTCGGGTGTCAGGCTGGCAAGTGCAGGACGGAGAGAAAAAAAAAACAAAACAAAACAAAAAAATAAAACACAACAGAAACAAACTGAACCCCAGAGGAATGCAATGTGACAACCCCAAGCTGGAGGGCCCTCCCGGGAAGAGGGTGGAGGAGCTGGGTCTCCAAGGCGGTCAACAGCTTTCGGGTCATTCCTCCCTCCACGTTACCTTGCAATTCTGATCCCTCTGTGGAAGTTTAGCCAGAACATTTCATTCCCCTCCAGGTCACCACCCAGGGAGCCCTGGACTGGCAATTTCTTTTAATAAAGATTTACAGTATCAAACTTGGAAAAAAAATTATTTTTTTTCTTTTTTACGAAAAATCTGTACGATAAAATGTATATAATTATATATTTATATATATATTTCTCTCTCTTTAAATATTTCCACGTGGTCCTTATGGATATCCAATATGGATTACCTACCATGGCTATGGTATCAACAGCTTTAACAACACCCAGGCCTCTTGTTCTTTATCGAGTGGCCAGAGATTTAAGTGCCTACCAGCACTAAACTAGCAATCACTTGGACAAGCCTTTGGCACCCTTCCAAGAACTGGAAAAAAAAGAAATACTTGGCCACAAGGGAAGTGCCACGTAAAGATATGTTTCTCAACTCATTCCAACAGCAAGAAGACCCCACGGAACAAAGTTTGACCTCCGTCCCCCCGGTGAGACTGGTCTGATTTCCCCGAAGGGGTGTCAAGGGCAGCCAGAGGGTGTTCCTATCTAGCCAGGAATGTTATGGAGCTCTGGAGCTGTTTTAAAGACTGGAAGCATTTGGGCATTTTCAAGTCAACTGGCCTTTTTCATTAAAGTTTTCATTTAAAGCCCCAACAGTGCCAGGAGTCTCCATTTTGCCTGTTTTTGGAGGCACCTGTGAGGTCTGGGAAAGTTTCCAATGTCTGTGAGCTGGAGAACATGAGAGGACCAGGAAATGACAGTAACATCTTTCTCTTCCTCAGCTTCTGCTGTGGGAGTCAATAACTGGTACTGATACACAGGACATTGATCTGCCTGTTTGGAGATAGGGAGGGAGTGGAGGAGAAATGAGGTAACGCTAAGTGTCATCCAAACTCTACATGTTGGAAAATCACTTGAAGGAAACTCCCTGCTCCCCTCCATAACACGTGGATCTGGCAGGGGGAACGAGCCTTCAGGAAGCATTTCACTGACACCCTTTCTGGCTCAGTAAGGTCACGGATGTCGATGTTGAGGACTGAATGAGAACCAAGTCTGAGGTTACTCTTTTCATTAACCTATTTCACAAGGGATCCTTCTGGGAAATCCAGAGACTCTGATGACAAGGTGAAAAAAAAAAGAAAAAGCAAGCTAACAACTTCTTCCAAAGACAAGTAGGGCTTCACTGAATTTCTACCAACTTAATGCCATCCAAGGCAAGGGAAAGCCTCAAACAACAAATTATACTGGGTGTCAGATGCCAGCAAACTGTCCCCTTTGCAACAACGGTGGCACTTGATTATTCTCTTTCAGTCCAAAAAACTCATGAATTCTCCGTGATCCTTGTTTTCTGTTCTGGAGCCCAAATTCCCTAAGCTTTCCTCCTCATCTTGAACTTCAACAATCTCATTCTCTTCTCACCTGCGTGACAACAGGCATCGTCCATTCCACAAGTCTCTGACCTGCCCTACAAAACTCACAGTCCCTTTTCTTTCCTACTTCAAAAAGAAAAAAAAACAACAACAAAACACACAAACACCAACATAGCTATTTTTTGTTTTTTACAGTGACCTGGAAACATTCATCTTTTCAGCGCTGCTGTGCAACAGCAGAATCCCTCCTTTCAGCTTCCCACCTCCTGCCCATTGCCGAGGCAGAAATCCCTCTCACAAACCACTGCTCAGAGCCATATGAACGACTTCTCGATGCCAATTCTTCCGTCCCCTACACACACCCCTGGATTTTCCATCCTGCCTTCTGCAAGCCTCTCGGGATAATTCACCCATTTGCAAGAGAAAGCGTCAAGTTTCAGGGTCACATTGACACAGGTTGTCTGAACACTGAGGGTTGTTCATTGTACTCTTTGGATCCCAAATTCAGTATCTGATGTGCTATGGAGAGAAGACAACTCTTCCAGCTCCCACCTGACCTCCCCATAGCCCTTCTCTGGTCATCAAGGACTGGTGAGCGCAGCTCTCCAGCTGGGATGCTCACTGCTAACCTACCAATGCTTTTGTCAAAGAGGAGACTCTAAAAATTTCCCTCTTCCTGTCTGAACGCTATTGCCCTCTAGTTACACTTCAGTGCTTTAGAAACATCCTTCCAAAATAACTGCACAAACCCCTTCTCATAGTGCTGATCCCAGCAGAACTGTCCCACCTTCTCTCACAGCCAGTTCTGCCTTCACCAATAATATTTGCAGCACTTTTCCTCCTCATCTCCCCTTCTCCTCCCCATCGCACTGCTCTTCACAGCATTTACTGTGCTTCCCTCCCGTAAGCTTCAGGGAATCCAGGGAAAAAAAGCTGCTACTTCAAGACTGTGGATCATTTGGAAGAAATAAACTGCATAAATATACCCAATTCACAGGCACACCTTTGGGAAGGAGCTATTGGGAAACTTGGGTTTGGAATAAAGGAGGCTGCGATGTAGTTTTTACAGGCCACACAGGTAATGGGGCATATTAAAATATGTAAAATATGTATTTTTCCATATTTTAACAGCATGGATTGAAAACAAAAGGTCATTCCTAATGGGTGTGGTCAGACCCAAGCATTAGTCTCCATCGTCCTCCCGCTCCCATCCACTCATAGCATGATGAAATCAAATCCATAAAGCCTGTATCCCTGCCCTCGTAATACCAGATGGAAGTGGGGAAGGCAGGGGAGACCCTTCTTACAAGGAGTAGGAGGTCACTAAAGGAAACTCTTTTTCCCATACATTCATCTCACATGATTTCTACGGTCCGTCTGTTTCCTGGCTCTTGAGCATCATTCACGAAGACTCTGGAGGCTCCTCAGGTATCTTCTCTCAGCTGGAAAGCTGCCCACGGCTGAGAGGGGTTTGTGGACACAGGGGGAAGGAGGAAGCAGATCTTGCAATTTGTACTGCATACAGAGCTCAAATCCTGGACACAAGAGGTTGATGGAGCCACTGAGTCCAGACAGAAGCAGCCAGTTAAGTTTCCTTTGTAGGAACCCTTTGGGTTTGTTTTGTTTTTCTCGGTATCTTTTTTTTTCTTCTATTTTTTGCACTTTTGGAAGAAAATTCTTAAAATGCCAATTCTTGACATGACCAAGGACTCCGGAACAACGCATAAGAGCCTTATCCCCTCCCCTCTGAAAGGCTGCTAGTTCCCCACACGGAGGGCACTAGGACGCTGCTGAAAACGGCACAGAACTGGATGAGATTTCAGCTGATTTCACAATGGTGATGACACTGGTGGTGGCAACTTTGGTCGGGGTGATAGGCCCTCGCGCCACAGTACGAGCAAAGGTCTGGAGTGCTTCGTACTTGGAGCGCAAGGCATCCAGCTCTAGCTTCATGCTGCTGTTTTCTCTGGCCAGCTTCTCCACCTCTTGCTGCAGCTCAACCCGCTGCCTCTCGAGCTCCTCTTTCTGAGTCACGCGCTTGATGCGGCAGCTGGCAGCGTAGCCCCGGTTCTTCAGCGTGCGTCTCCGCTGCTTCAGACGGATGACCTCCTCTTTGGTGAGACCCCTCAGGTGCTGGTTCAGCTCCCGTACAGACATTGACACGAGTTCATCATCACTCAGCACTGGGGCATTCTCTCCTGACTCCTCCTTTACCTGCAAATACCAACAGCACAGGGGTAGCAGCAACCCTACAGGAAGGGATGTTTTGGACAGCAGAAAGAGACAGGACACCCCTCATCAACGTGACAGCCCTACCTGGAAAACACCCCTGAAGTGCTGTAAAGAGCACAAGCTCCACTAAAAGATCTGGGTTAAACACGGCAGAGATCTGACCACTGCTGTCATCTGGGTTTGGGTAACCCTCTTAGGTCAGAGAAAGCAGTGTAAGCCCAACAGCAAGATTTTCAAGGAGATAAATGTAAAGCCAGCTGAAGCCTTTTGTTTGTGAAGTCCTTTGTCAGGACCTGGAATTCATGCCGAATGCTAAAGATGACACCTTTTCCCAACATTATGCTGGGACAGCAGTGCAGCATCACAAAAGCAGAATAGCTGCTTGCAGAGCTTCATTCAGCATTTTGGGGCTTATCGTTGAAGACTGCTCATTTGAGTAAGTGAACAAAACTAACCCTGCTTGGCATCAGTGACACACCCTGATTTGGTTATGCCGGGGCACAGCCCAGAGTGAAGTTACAGGAGAAAACCACCAAGGCCTTGTGTCTTTTCTGAAGCAGTTTTGCCACTGCCGTTATTTTCAGAGTCATAGAATCATTTAGGTTGGAAATGACCTTTAAGATCATTGAATCCTGAACTTTTAAGACACCATCGTTTTGTCTTTTCAGAAACTGCAGGACAGACAGAATGAAAACTAAAACACTGGAAAGAAATTTCAACAATGCATGCACAGACCACCATCACGCTGGTATGTCCAAGACTTTTACTGTCTCTTGGATCTGAAAGACACCAGCTGAAGGCATCCTTGTGTCCTGAAAGTACTTCACTGATAAACCTGGGAGCACTGGTTTCAGGGTGCTGCCAATACCTGCTATAGTCAGAAGTCTCTTGGACAGCAACTGGGATACATCAGCCTGCACGCCACCCCAGAGACTTCAGACCTCTTTCTGGGTATCACCAATACTCTTCTACCCTAACGTTTCCTTTAGACAGTGGGAAATTGTATCAGCACCCATGTGCAAGACTCTCTTGGAATGAAAAACAACAGCCATGTACGACCAACATTGCAGGGTTCCACAACAGCCACCCTGGCCACCCAGCACCACCCACTCAGCCTTCTTGCCTACCTTTAATGCCTTGTTCGGTTTGGGATTAGTCGTCATAACCTGAGCACAGTCTTCCGGACAAAACTGCTCAGAAATTGCAACTGGAAGGACAAAACAAAGATTTACAGGTTAATCTTAGGGATGAAGGCAGGAAGAAGATACCTAACGCGATGGCCCAAACTCCCAACTCTACCACCACTGAAAGAACTAACCACACGGTTGTTTGAAGCACTGGGATGGATTCAGACATTTGTGTTGACAAGAGAATTGCTTTTTAACGCTAAGACCTCATATTTTACCTTTAACTACATTAAGATCCAGCCATGAAGACTGGGCAGGGAGAGGGGGAAAGGACACTTGATCCCATCTGTAAACAACAGTCATATTAAGCACCACAATCACCTTGCCATGTGCCACCCTTTCCAAAGGGGAGCACAGAGCTTGGCCTGACCGTCACCTCCCTCCAGAGGAATCCCAGACGCTCCAAATGGCCTATTAGGCACTGAATTAAGAGTTACCTCCACTCATAAAAGGCACTGAAAAGCCACAAGACAACAACTCCCTTCATTCTTATTTTGATGATTATTAACCCAGCTCAAAATTGAATCAGTAATCCAGAAGGCAGCTGCCTGGCTTGTAACCTGCTTCCAGCGCTGTCCCCACCCAAAGGAGACGCCACCAGAAAATTCAAACAACAGAAACAAAAGCCCCCAATAACAAAAGCCAGACAGGACTTTGCCTCTGCCAACACACCAAGACTGTTGCTTCCCGATCCTCCAGCCCCACGCTGCGAGAGCCAACCTGCTTGATATTTCTTGTGACGTGGAGGCATGTCCATCGACAGACAGACCGTCCCCTGCCGCGATGCTGCCCTTCACTCTCACCTTTGCCGGCGACTACGCCCATTCGACCAGCGCCTTGCCAGAAATTCACCTGCCCGCACCTCCACCCAAATCCTTCACCCCGCGGTGTCGGCAGCATGATGGTCCGACGGGCACCTACCGCGAGCCAGGCGACCGCAGCCGCGCCACCATCACAGCCTCTGCCTGTGGCTCCCCAGCGAGGAGGGGGCGAGGCGCCGGTCCCCCCCCGGCGCAGGGCGGCTTCGGGGGCTGCACACCCACGGCACCGCAGAGCGCAGCCTGTCTGGCGGGAGTCCTCTCTCTCCCCCCACCTTCTCCAGCCCAGCCCAAACCCTCCCCATTTCCACGTCTGCATCGTGTCACACATCCTAATCATTCATGAAAAATCCAGCCAAAGCATCCCAAGCATGATTCCCTTCTGATAGTTGCCATGGTGACCTTGGGAAAGTAGCCAACCCGGAGACAGTCACCATGGAAACAGAGAAGCCCAAAAGCAATAATGACTTCAGGTCATGTCTGTGCAAAGACATCACGAGGTCGTCGGAGAGTAAACAAACTCATTCATATCTGCAAACAGGGGTGACGGGATTTGGGGGGGGTGCAAAGGTGGGGCGTGAGGACTGGTGGGAGCCGGGTGGGTGAAGGTGCTGGCTCAGCCCGTGCTGCTGTCACTTGAATTTTATCAGTCAAGACACCTCATCATCACACGACTTACGTAAAGATCAAGATGAAGAGCAGGAGAGGAAAAAAACAATCCTGTAAGTGCAGAGCTGCAAGATACTATCCTAGATATTAGGGAGTGTATTTAGGCACCTACTCTATTTTTAAGCCCGAGACAGCACAGCTCTCCATGTCTGGAGGAGGGACAAGGACAGCCGCACAGCGCACAAGCCAAGATGCTCTGTGATGAATGGACCACTTACAGCAACTGGTGTGCGCTGCATTTTCTAGAGCATCACCGAGTCCCTCCCTGCTCTCCTCCAGCACCGAACCCCACCCCGGGCACACCTCAGACTGCAGCCTCTGCCTCGCTGGGGCTGCAGGAGCGGGCTGGGCACAGGGGCAAGTCTCAGCCTCCAAAGGACGGGGGAGCGCCTGACCTCCATCTGCTGCCGCACTTTGTGCTCTTCAGGAGGACAGGATGCCCTGCGAGCACAGGCACTTCTTCAGAGCCCAGCACTGCCCTTCTGCCGTCCATCGCTTCCCCTTCGCACCAGGCATTTGCTGCCCATCCCTACCTCCCAGAGGCGCAGATGTAGGCACGAGCAGTTGGGAGGAAGGAAGGAGCTCCTTGTGTTGGCCAAGAGGGCTCGTCTCGGAGTTCAGGAGCGCAGAGGCGCTGCCAGTGCGTAGAGGAAAGGGCAGGCAGCCCCCTCCCTGCAGAGGCGCAGCGCCGGGCCGCAGGCAGTTGGTGCCATAGTTATGCAGTGAGTCACCAGCTGTTTACAGAGTTCTAGCGCTCACATTCCCACAGCATCAGAAACTCTTCCTTCCCTCGGCGGCATCCCCCTCCCTCGCCAACCCCCATCCCTACAAGGGAAGGGGCGCGCTGGCCGCACGCCGCGCTGCCAACGCCGGAAAAGGAAAGGCAGAAAGGAGGGGGAGGCCAAACGACAGCCCCGTCACACCCACCCACTGCACAAAAAAGCCTTTTGATCCTCACCCAGCGCGCCTTCAAAGCGTTTTCCACGCCAGCCGATGGAAAAACCGAACGGGGCCGCTCGGCTGCGCGGAGATGGAAAGAAACGTAAAGGTATCATGGAAAAGGAGAGCCGAAGGGTGAGGTCGCCTCCAGTGGGGTCAGCATGTGGCTCACCTGCCACCCCAAGCAGTGCCCCGGCTCTGCGTGATGAAAGCCCTTCTGGTCACCTGTTGCTCCATGTCAGCAGAGCAACAGCTCCTTACCCTGCACATTCCTCAGCGGACAGAGAGCACAGGCGCTCGGCACAGGGTCTGCTGCTGCAGCCCCGCCGGCCCTGCCCACCGAGGCACCCCCCGAGACGGGCTGGGATCCGTCCAGCTGCACCGGGGGTGGTGGGCCAGAGTCGCTGCTGGCACGGTCATGAATGAGGAGGTTCAGGGCACCACCAGGAATTCTGGTGTCACACTGTCTTCGGACAACGGTGGGAGACGGGGGGCTGCCCTGACCCCAAGGGCAGGATTTCACAGCGCAACTAGAAACACTCCAACAGGCTCGAGTCTCACACTCGGACACAAGTGCCAGGAAGAGTCCTATCTCTGCACTAGATAAAAGCACAGGTGTGGTCCAGGCTCTGCTCGAAACCAATACAACACCACTCACAACCCTCACCAGCAGCCTTCCAGGGCCTCAGGCTCCATCTCCCCATCCACTAAATCCTTCCCATCAGGACTATTTGGGACTACTCAGCTACTAACAAAACACTAAAATCAGCACGGCATCTCTCACAGATAGGAAGCAAAATCCAGAACAAAATCATAAACCATTCGGCAAACAAGTCATACCCAGCAGCACTCCCTAAAAATGCTGTGTAGGGGTCTTCTGGGACCCTGCCTGCAATTTGATTATTAGAACCCTTTTAGTCTTTACCCTACTCCTGCCCTTCTTTCCTTAATTGCGTTTGCTGCATCACATCTAAAATTAGGAGCTCAGCTTTTTGGAACAAGGAGCGCGTTACATCCCTGCTCTGTAAGCAGTACGACACACTTTGAACGCTACACCAATAAAGCAGCGAGTAGTAATACACCAACTGTGAGGGGAAAAGGCTTTTCCAGAGCAGCTCCACGCTCCTATTTACAGCAAGTGTTTTGACTGTGGGTTACATAAAAAGCCCTTGTAATTCTGCAATAAAGTTACCCATTGACAGCCTTGCCAACGCCCTCTCCCTCTCTCAGATGACTCCTATGCCTCTTGCAGCATCCTCCCCAAAACCTGGAGGTCTCCAGCTGACATCCTAAGCCTGGCGGTCTCAGCTTGGACCATCTAGAGATCCGCAGTTCCTCTGCTTTGAAAGGGAAAGACAGCAGAAAGATCATTTAGGTTGCACAAGGCTTTCCACACAAGGCTTGCAATTAAGAAAGAAAACATGCCAGAGTGAGATTTCAGACTTTCCACGCTACAGGGCTTTCCAAGCGCGTTACACATTAAGGAATTACTATAAAGTCACTGCCGACACCCGACAACTGTGGATGAACTTGAATTTTAAAACTCTTTCTACACTGAAAGACAACCCCAGCCAGAACATGAACACCTGGCAGACAGCCCTGCTGGTGTTTAGCTTCCATCCTCACTCACATACAGCAAACTGAAAACATGCAACCCTCACCTTCCGCCAAGCCAGCGACGACTTCCCGAGGGCAGAAAAACAGCGCAAGGTTCAAGCAGTGACAGGGATCTCTGCCATCATGTCTCAATTCAGCACCGACAGCTATGCAGGGAATACTCTACTCATTCCCAAATGCAGCCATTTAATTCCTAGGCAGCTGTTTAAATTTCTCATTTATCCGCAAGTTATTCCCAGCTCCAGAGCACCAGCCAAGTGGATGAACCTACCAAGGATAACATCCGAGCTGAAAGGTGAAGGCTCAAATTTTCATGCTCGTGCCTCTGCCGCTCGGAGGTACAACATGGATTTCCAGCACATTGCAGCATGGTAGGCAGAGCACCATCCTCCTCCCATCATTCAAAAATCCATTCTCCTGCTCTGACAACCTTCACACATCCTGTAAGGCAGACTGACACCTGTCACTCATTTGTAATGAGAGCGGGGAGGGACAGGCTGGTGGTGTGAATCAGAGAGTAGAGAAGCATATGCAAGGCAATATATTTGACATGAAGAGAGAGAAGACACAAGGAGGGGGTGAGTCACTGTTTACTGTTCTAGAGGAGCTCCACGCAGCCCTCGCCCAGCTGGCCAGCTTTCCATTTCCCTTATGGATCGGAACCAGCATCCAGCAGCAAAGAGGAGATTCAGGAACCTTCAGAGCACATTTACGAGCTGCCAGGACACAGCTCTCTGAGGCGCTCTCTGGAGAAGCCTGGACACGGATCAGACAGTCTTCAGTGGCTTGGTAAACAACCTAGTCAGATGCTGCAGAGAGCCTGTGGTTAGGGAGTAGGGATTCGGAGTACCAGGCGGGTACGCCTGTGTGTCACCTCTGAAACTTCATGGGGGAGGTGGCTGAAGGGGAAAGGTATGCAACAGCCAGCCCTGGTACTGACAAGCTTACAGCACTTTTTCCATCACACGCTTATAAAATACGGTGACAGAGTTACACTGGAATTACACCTCAGCATCACTAGCCCAGAGATGCATCCCCCCCAGCCAGACAAGATGAGCCACCAAGCAACAAATAACTTGCTCGGACGCACAGCCAGATCCTGGGGCAGAGCTGGGACTGGGATTCCTAACTTTGCTGCTCCTGATACCACGTGCCAGCCATCAAGTCAGACATCTTCACTGACTGCTAATAATGGAACATAGAGGCATCGCTATTTGGCATCCTGCAATATTGCAAAGCAGTGGAATCCACTACGCAACCTGTCCCTCTGCTTGGGAGCACAGCGGCAGAGTAATCGCTCTCATTACTGCCTTTCCCCCCTAGTCCTTGTGCTGATGGTCACAGAGCACTGCATCATTTGTGCTTGCTTCATGCTTGGAAGAAGAGCACTGCATAGTCTGTGCTTGCTTCATGCTTGGAAGACTCTCTGCCCAAGTTTGAAGATAGCCTCAAACAATAGCTGAGACAGAAGTGGAAACTGCCTGTTCATCTCTACAGGGTGCTGAGCCTGAAACTTCCTGATAATTGAAAGTGTTAGCACTGCTCAAGTATTTCACAGCTGGATGTTTACAAAAATGAACAGTGAAGGAGTTTATCCCACAAACCCTGACTGCCGCAGGGGCCAGCACTCCCAGCTGTCCTTTCTTTGCTTCCCAAACATCTCACACAGCTAGAGATTTTCAATACCAAGTCCTGCAGCACATTCCACGCCATTAATCATCCTCCAATGTTGATGGAAATCAGAGTGTATCAAGCTGATCTGTATTTTTCCCTTTCAGGAGGCACACAGCAGCACTGAACTCTGTGCCGCAACAGATTGCCAAGACGGGCGACGGCGCAGAAATGACATAAAACATGACAAAGCACACTGTCCTTGACAGGCAAGCAAAAAGAGGGGGGGGGGAGAAAAACCCAACAAATCTCTGGTTCAGAAAGACTTGTGAAGCAAGGCACAAGCCTGGCGTAATACAGCCGGGAACATTGAAAAGGACTCAGCTCCAAGCCCTGACAAGCTGGGAGCCCGCAGAGCATCCTGCCGGCGGGAGTCCCCGCGTGCCCAGCCCTGCGGCAGCCGCCCCGTCGCTGCCAGCCCGACGGCCGAGCGGCGCCCCGGCCGGGCAGCGGCGGCGGAGTTAACGCGGGCCCCGCATCCCTGCGCGCTGCCATTGGGCAGCCGCGGCGTCCATCACCTCCCGAGGAAGTGACTGCACGAGGAGGGCGCGGGGAAGGCTCCTCCGCAGCCAGCACCGAGAGGACACACGGAAGGAGAGGGGGCAAAAAGCGGAGGGACGCGCGTGCCTTTCATCAGTGAGAAAAACCGCAAGGTAAAGTCGCTCGCTGCTAAAAAAAAAAAAAAAACCCGACAGCACCGTGGCACGACGCGCTGGGCTGGGGCGCAGGGCTGAGCTTATCCACCACAGGGCGTACAAAAACTGAAAGTGCAAGAAAAAGGCGTGCGGCTTTTCAGGGAAACACTTTGCTCTCCTCACTCGCTCTCTCCGCCCTCCGCAGACCCAGCTCAGCGTTGGGTGCGCTGGCAAAGGAGGGGGCGCCAGGTGAAAGCGAAAATGGAGGCCTTTTCCCTTTTCTGTAACAACTTTGCCCAAAGGGGGCTCGTTCCTAATTTGAGACCTCATGGCCTGCTTTCAGCAGGATCTGTAAAATCAATCCTCCACGGAGCAACCCCCGAGGGAGGGGAACGGGCGCTCAGCGGGAGGAAGAGGAGGAAGGAAACAGACCCTGACACACTGAGAATCTGGAGATCTCAGTTCCCCTCACTCGTGGCCTGGATGTTTCCCCACCTTATGCCATTGCCGTCACGGGGAGCTTCAGGAGGTTCCCCCACCCACCCCACTTCTGATTAAATCCCCAAAGAGTCCCGCACCCAGCAGACAGTCACGCGGCAGCGCCCGCTCCCGGAATGTCACCGTCCCCTTTCCTCCCACGGCCAGTCCCTTGGGCGGCCGCAGAGCCCCAAGTTCCCAGGGCGGCCCCGGCACACGCATCCCTCCCCGCAGGCTCCGGCACCAGCCCGAGCACTGCACGCACCTCTCCCTCCTGCGCCCCAAAGGCAGCCGTGCCCAGCAGAGATAAGCCCTGACCCCGCGGCCGTCGGACGCGCAGCGCGGCTCCCGCCCGGCGCTTCCCGCGGCGCGGCTGCTCCTGCCCGATAACCGGGGGCAGAGCGCGGCTCACGAAGCTGCCACCACGCCCGGCCGCGGCCACGCTGCCCGTCCCCGGCTCCCTCCGTACTACAAAAGCTGCTATTTTTAGTCGGCGGAGCGCGCGGCGTCACAACAGGTTTCCTCGCATGTATTTTAAGAGCCATTCAAAGGCAGAGGCAGGCAGCGCGCTCATCCTCGGGGAAGGGGAGGGCGAGGGAGGGAGGGAAATAAAGAAAAATAACAACAAGACACGGGGAAGCATCACCCCGGCACACACCCCGGCACACACCCCGGGGGACCCGCAGCCCCGCGGCGGGG
>VWZG01002480.1:1672936-1683982 GCA_013396735.1 Grallaria varia | reverse complement strand
CGGGTGGGCAAGTCAGGGTTTCGCCCCTGCCGTGGTGGCCGAGCCCGGGGAGCGCTGGCGGGGAATAAACCTGTTTGTGGGAGGGATGGAGCCGTTCGCTGAGCCTTTGCAGGGTGAGGAGGGCAGCGGGTGGGTGCCTGTGGTAGGAGATGGAGAGAAGGAAGTTGTGTCTCTTGTTTAAGGTGCTGAGATTGTTCCCTGCGCTCAGCAGCAGCATGGGGGTCTCCTTTGCTTACAGCCCGGGAGATCTTTGCCTGAGAGGTTGTTAGAATCAGGTTTTATCAGTGGGAGGCAAGGACTGGTGGTATATTCACAGCCGTCCCTTGCCCAGCCCTCCTCGGGGCTAAAACCTCTGCCTCAGGACTTTGGGCGATGATGATGATGACAGAGGATGCTCAAAGAGGATGCTCAGAGCAGAAGATGCTCAGAGCAGAGGATGCTCCGCACCTTGGAGCCCTGGTTTTCAGCACCACAGCTCTGTTTCCACAGGCTGAGCAAGCTCATTTTGCTTGCAGCTTCCTTGTAATGCTGCAGCCCGTAAATTCAGACTTGGAAAAAACTCCTCGAGGGCCTGCTCTGGCCACTCCCCGAGAGCAGGTGGGGTTCAGGCCGATGGTGCTTTGTCCCTTGGGGCTGGTGGAGAGTTGTCTGTCAGCATCTCCCTGTGTTTAGCAGGGTCAAGACCACCCGACCTTGGCAAAGCCTTCCGTTGCGAGTTTGCCTCGTGCATCTTAGCTTAGCTGAAGGTGCAGATGTGATGATGCAGGGCACTGAGGGGGACAGGCTCTGCCTCTACCACGGGCGTCAGGAGAGGGGTAAGCTGTCCTTGAGGTCTGGGTGAGCTGTCCCCCTGTGTCCTTCACACCTGCCTCCATCTCCCCTTCAATCCAGCACCCGAAGAATGAAGTCGTACCAGAAGCTGAGGACGCCGCAGCCGGCAGCATGCCGGGTGGATGAGGAGGGGGCTGCCCCGGTGCCTGCTGGCCGCGGGAAGCTGGCCCCGTGCTGGGTGGGCAGTGGGCTGCTGGTGGCCGCCGTGCTGCTGAGCACCATCACCGTCTGGGTGCTGCAGCAAGTATCGGGGGGCTGGCTCGGGCCCACACCGCCCCCCAAATGTCTCCTGGTGCCTGAAAGCCATCGCTTTGACTGCTACCCAGAGCGGCACGTGGTGGTGACCCAGGAGCTCTGTGAAAGCCGAGGGTGCTGCTTCATCCAGAGCCCCCCGCCGGCAGAGGGCAAGCAGGGGGTGCCCTGGTGCTTCTATCCCCCCGACTTCCCCAGCTACACCCTGGAGAGCCTCAACCAGACAGCGCTGGGCATGGTGGGGCTGCTGGTGCGGAGAGAGAAGGCCTATTACCCCCGGGACATCGAGATGCTGAGACTGGACGTGGAGTTTGAGACAGACACACGGCTGCACATCAAGGTGAGGTTCATGGTGGCTGCCCTCCAGAGCTTGTGACTGCACTCCTGTCCCCTGCACCGGCCGTCCCATGGGTGACCGTCCCCTGCTCGAACTGAGTCTGGAAGCTGCTGTGCTCCAGGCATGGCTGTGTGGGGCCAATGAGCATCTCCAGCCTTTTGCCCTCCTGCTTTGCTGGTCTTTAAAGCACTTTTTTTCCCTTTTGCAGATAACAGATGCAGCCAACCCGCGGTATGAGGTCCCCCTCAATGTTCCCCGGGTGACGAAGAGGGCGGAAAACCCCATCTACAGTCTGAACTTCTCCTGGGACCCCTTTGGGGTGCTGCTGCAGCGCAGGGAAACGGGGACAGTGCTGTAAGGTCCCACCTTGTCCTCATCCTGTGGCAGGTGGGGAGAAGCTTATTCCACCTTAGGCAGGCTTCAGGACATTTTCCAGAGGTTTTTCTATGGAAAAACCTGTGCTGCAAGATCTCCAGCCAATTATTACTCTGTCTTCCATCTTTTTAGCAGTGCTCCCATGGGGATGTGGCAGCACGTGGCTTCCTGGCCCCATGGGCCAGCCACGTTGTTGTTATGGCCGTGGCAGGACTGGGTGGGATCAGAATCTCTCCAAAAACCTCCCAGTGCCCTGATTGCTCCCCGGGTCCTACAGCAGCCTAACATTGTGCAGCTCCAACAGCTGGTCCATGTATGGCCAGGGTATTTTGGGATCCCATCCTTTCTTCCTCCTTCCCATTTGGTGGTGGCTGAGGTCCATCCTGTACTTGGGAGCTGCTTATCAGTGACAGCAGGCTGAGGAGCCCCACTACCATATAGCCTTGGTGGTTAACAATAACCTGAGTGGAAACTTCTGGTGTCAAAGGGAAGGCTGTGCCATCCTCGGTCTAGACTCGGACTGTGGTTTGTGTCCAGCCAGACCCAAATTTACTCCTGGACCAAGGTGTAGGGGCGCAGTTTGGGGTGGGACATGTGCTGCTGCATTGGCCCTTGGGATGCTTCGGGAGGGAAGGGATCAACTGTTGATAGACAAATGGATCCCAATGCATTCCAGCTTCCCCTCTTGACCCTCTCTTTTCCTTGGTGTAACCCTGGCAGGCTCAACACCACTGTGGCCCCCTTGATCTTCGCTGACCAGTTTCTCCAGATATCCACATCGCTCCCATCCAGGTTCCTCTATGGGCTGGGGGAGCACCGTGGCAGTCTCCTGCACAGTCTGGACTGGAACACCCTCACGCTGTGGGCCCGCGATGTCTCTCCCACGGTACATCTGTCGTCTGCCCATGGGGGTGCAGGGGCTGAGGACAGGGGTGCTGCTCTCCCATGCTTTGGACAAGCCCTGGGAAAACATGGCAGGGGTGGGCAGCAGCACTGGGAGAGGCCGGGGATGATCAAGGCTGATAGGCAGGTATGTGCCAGGGAGGATTTCAGAGCAATTGCAAAATGCTCTTGGCACTCCAAGGGCATTGGGTGTTTTCTGCTCCACCCTGCTGCTCCTGCAACATGTTGTGGTGGGCAGGAGGTTTCCCCCTCACCCAGCCCAGCTCAGAAGCCCCTGAACTGCAAGGAAGAAGCGGCCTCCCATGGCTTTCAGCACCAGTATCCTCATCCATTGCGTTGGCCTCCACAGGGGTGGTGGTGGCAGCATATGCAGTTCGGGGCCATTTATTCACCCCTGGTGATGTGGGACTCTCCTGCTTTGCTGTCTTACCTGGCAACTCCTCCTTGCAGGAATCGTTCAACCTGTATGGTGCTCACCCCTTCTACCTGCTGGTGGAGGAGGGCGGAGATGCTCACGGGGTTTTCCTTCTCAACAGCAACGCGATGGGTAGGTGTCTTAGGGGGCCCCAGGTCAGCTTGTCCCTGGTGGAGGACCGGGCAGGTGGGGACAGATGGGAGCTGCAGGAGTGGCCAGTTTGGGACCTTGGGGTGAGAGGAAGCCATAAAAGGGAAAGATGCGGTTTGATGGCTCCGTTATTGAGCGCAGCCATCTGTTTCCTGGCTACGGCGAGGCTCTTTAGCAACTGCCGAGCAGTTTAACCACACGCCCAGCTGCTGAGTTGCCATCAGGAAAGCAAGTCCCTTGCATGCAGGTCCGTGCCCATTCCTCCTTCGCTGAAACATCCTTGCCCCCAGGCCCGGCGGCGTGGCATGGCTGGGGCGCAGCCGGGGATGCCGCCTGCCACCCGCGCGCTTCCCAGCTGTGCCGCGCCAGCTGCGGCCCTGCGATCTGCCCGTGTGTGCCAGCTGAGAACACGCAGCTCCTGCGGGCTCCTGCCGTGTCAGGGACGGCACCAGCGACCACCTGACCCTCCCAGCAGCTGCTGCTTTCAGCCAGCTGGGGCGATGCTCTGCACACCGGGGCTCTGGCAGCCCCAGCTGCGCTCGGCTCAGTGATGCTGCTGAGGACGAGGTCGTGCGAGGTGCAGCCACCTGAGCTGAGGTTCGAGGGCTCATTCATGTGAAAAGCCTTTCTCAGGAAAGGCCGTGCTCCCACATGCTTACTTGTACAAGTAGTTCTAGATTCACTTAGGAGGGGGTTTTGGGGGAGGACATGGAGGAAAGCACTTTGCTGCATGTGCTTGGTCTTGGTCCAGCAGTGGAAGCCGGTGCAGCTTCGAGCTTAAAGAGCAGATTTTTAAGGTAACATAAACCAGTGATCTCCCTGGGCTGTGATGATTTTAGCTTCCAGATACCCATTTAGCAACCGCTGAGCGCAAGGCAGGGATTTCTCTATTCCCCTAAGTGTTGCCTGTTGTGCTGCCTGGTCCCCATCATGTGGGCTGAGGTCTGGAGCTTCTTCCCCTGTTGTCACCATCTTTTTCCCTTCTCCTTCCCCCTCAAAGAGGTGGCCCTACAGCCCGCTCCGGGCCTGACCTGGAGGACCATCGGAGGGGTGCTGGATTTTTACATCTTCCTGGGGCCTGATCCCAACATGGTCATCCAACAGTACCAGCAGGTGATAGGTAAGTGCCTGCACCCCAACATGTCTGTCTGCGGGCACCTTCCCCATGCCCACATCCCTATCTTACCCCAGCTTCACCACCAAGCCCAGTCCTCCCAGCTGGGAAGGGATCAGCATCCCTCAGCCATCCCATCCGCAGCCCTCCCTGCACATCAGGGATCAGCGATCACCTCCTTTTCCCTCCTCTTCCCTTGCCTTCCCATCCTTTTGAGATGCTGCTGTCATCTTGGGACACCCCATCCATGCTCCCACCCCATCCATGCTCCCACCCTTCCACTGCAGGTTTCCCAGCCATGCCACCCCTCTGGGCTCTCGGCTTCCACCTCTGCCGCTGGGGCTACGGATCCAGCAACGAGACCTGGCAGACCGTGAGAGCCATGAGGAACTACCAGATCCCACAGGTAACCCGTCAGACCTGTGGAGTGGGGGGTCCAGTCTACGTCACCCATCCCTGAGCCTCTGTCCTGCAGGATGCGCAGTGGAATGACATCGATTACATGGATGGGTACCGGGACTTCACCTTGGATTCCCAGAAATTTGCCTCCCTCCCCTCACTGGTGGAAGACCTCCACAAACATGGGCAGCGCTACGTTATGATCTTGGTACTTTTCCTCCTGACTTTGCTGCAGAGCTGGGATGTAAGACAGAGGTGTAAGGGATGTTCATGGTCCCAGCTGATCATCTCCAGCTCCGGGGATTTTTGTGGGAGGCCAGTCCCCAGTGCTGGACAGGCAGCTGTAAAATGCCACTGGAAATCCCCCTAGTGCAGAGACCATGGACACACAGGCCAGGTTCTCATGCTGTGGTCCTATCTGCTGCAGGGGTACAAGGATGCCCCTGACCCCCATGGGTGAAGGAATGGAGGAACTGTGGGTCAGGCAGTTTAACTTGTTGGGTGCCTCTACATCCCTATAAGTGCTGGGATCTCTTGACCTAGTTGGGATCTCCCTTCTTCCCCCTGCAAAGAACGGGGACGCAGGTGAGAGCAAAGGGGACTGTCAGGTCCTCGCAGGGGAAGGTTGGAATCCCTCCCCATTGAACTCTCTCTAGTAGCCCAAGGGTATCCATGACCTGGCATTTCTTGCATAACCACAAGATTTCTTGTATTTGTCCTCCCCCTCCCCAAAACATCCTAACGTGTCCTGGGGACTTGCAGAAGTGGCATTTTAGAAAACATGCCTGGAAGTGTTGAAGCAAGTTTCTGTTCCCCTTGGGGCAAACAGCCGCCGTGTGTGGGCTCTGTCTGACCCTGTCTGGGTTCTCTTCTGTGAATCACACTGGTCTGGTCAGGGAAAGGAGCCCAGAATGGCACTAACCCTCTGCTCTGTCCCCAGGATCCCGGCATCAGCAGCACCAACCCTCGTGGCTCATACTGGCCTTTCGATGAAGGTTTGAGACGGGGCTTGTTCCTCAACACCACCCAGGGGCAGCCACTCATTGGGCAGGTGAGGAGGTCCAGGGGGAAATCCTGGCCCTGTGGGTTGTGCAATAGCAGGGTTGGGATTTCATCCCTCACAGTAGAGGGAAACACAAGTGGCCAAGGAACTTCTCTGGGATAATGGCCAGAGCCTGGCTCAGCCCTTGTCATTATGTGTCACCTCCTGGTGTCTTCGCCAACCCCAGGAGTCAGCCCCTCTGCAGCAGAGGAGCCTGTGGAAGTCATATGAGCTTAACAGAGTCAGCAGTGCTGCCCAAGGCTGGTCATCTGATTTCTCTCCCTTCCTGTTTCTGGGGTGAGGGGAGTTTTCCTGTGATGGACAGTGCATCTCTGGATCTGCTCTGCAGTGGTTCCCTTCCAGTTTGACCCCTCTGACTGTTTGCTCTCACCAGCTCTCCCTCACCATCTCCAAGGAGGGGGATTTTGATGTAGCCTGAAAATATGGGGGAAAATGAATTGGCTAAAATTCCTGGAATGAGGCAAAGCATGGAGAAATCATGTCTTTTTCCTGACATGCTCTGGGCAAGGTGGTGTCAGGGCCTGTGCAAATGGAAGCAGAGCAGCTGCTCCATCAACTGCCACTGCCTACGGACTATGAGGAATCCTCAGCACCCCGATACTCCTGTTACCTTGGAGGAAGGAGGGATGCTGTATATGTAGCATCCAAAACTTGAAGCACTGGCCTGGGTTTATCTTCTGGCTTATTGCCTATTTTACCCCCAGTCCTTCACCATGCTGTGGTACCCTGTTCCCTGTGGTGGCTCCCCACAAATCACCTGCTTGCTGAACCCGTGGTTTTGTGGTGTCTCCGCAGGTCTGGCCTGGTTTCACTGCCTTTGCAGACTTCTCCAACCCAGACACGCACCAGTGGTGGCTGGAGAACCTGCAGCACTTCCATGCCCATGTGCCCTTTGACGGCCTCTGGATTGTAAGTCCCTCTTTGCCCCTGGGTCATTCCTGCCAACAGCTCAGCTCACACACAGTGTGTGTTCTGGCAGGACTGTCTGCAGCTTTACCAGGTCTATCCACTAATCCCCAAAACCACACCCCTGAAGTTGCTCCACAATTTTCTTTGCTTAGGACATGAACGAGCCATCCAACTTCATGGATGGGTCTGAAGAAGGCTGCCCCCCAGGAGAGTTTGACAGCCCACCCTACACTCCAGGTGAGGAGGGAGATGAGATACAAGGCTCTGCTGACTTGTACTGTGTGCTTTGAGACCTCTGCCAGCCGAGTGTGAAGGGGGAAAACCATTTCTAAGAGACATCATGTCTCTGTTTTACACCCTGAATGTCTCCATCCCTACTTGCATGTGCCAGTATTGATGTTTAAATCTTACACAGTTGTTGGGGCCATGTCAGGGTGCAGGATGGGGCCATCTGTGTGAGCTTTTGGCACTGGTCTGGCAGTCAGGGCTCCTGTGGGAGGACTGACCCAGAGCCAGTGGGGGGGGGTCCACATCCCCTGCACCCCACCCCACCACCACCAGTTGCCAACTGGGCTCTCTCTGCTGGCAGCCGTGCTGGGCGATTCCCTCTCCTCAAAGACAGTGTGTGCCTCGGCAAAGCAGAAAGCCTCGGTGCACTACAACCTGCACAACCTCTATGGGCTGATGGAAGCCAAAGCCACGGCAAGGTACCTGAGCATCCCACTTCCTGACAATGGGGATGGGATGGGACAAAATCCTGCCCAGAGCTAGGTAGGATAAGAATGGGGATTTGAGTGCCTGACTCAAAGGGGACATGCTCTGGCTGGTCAGAGCCTTCAGGGGGGGAATAACCCAGGAGAATAGGGGAGCTGACATTGCTCTGGGAGGGATGGGTAGATGAGGCTGGTCCTGGTGCCAAGCCTTTGCTGTACCACTTGAGCCGACCCTCCAGCACCACAGGGCTGCCACGGGGCTGGACCTCTCCCTCAGCTGTTGTGGGATAAGGCAAATGCCTGGGGGGCTGCTCTCACCTCCTGCCCCTGCCTCTCCCTGTTGTTTTCCAGTGCCTTGATCCAGATCCGGGGGAAGCGTCCCTTCATCATCTCCCGCTCCACCTTCCCCAGCCAGGGCCAGTACTCAGGGCACTGGCTGGGTGACAACCACAGCCAGTGGAAGGACATGTATTACTCCATCCCAGGTGGGTGGCACGGAATGCACGCAGGCGCCCTACCAGCACTCCCAGCTCCATCGAGCTTTCTGCTTGTTCAGAGACATCGCTGACACTCCCTGCACCCTGCTGACTGTCCCTGCCCCCAGGGCTGCTGAGCTTCAGCCTCTTCGGCATCCCACTGGTCGGGGCAGACATCTGTGGCTTCTCTGGCAGCACCTCAGAGGAGCTCTGCACCCGCTGGATGCAGCTCGGTGCCTTCTACCCCTTCGCTCGCAACCACAACACCCAGAACGAGAAGGTCAAGGGCAGAGTTGCTTGGTGGGAGGCATCCTAGGGGTGGGGTGTGGGAAATGGGATGCGGGATGGAGGATGCAGGATGTGGGGATGGGGGATGCAGGATGTGGGGATGGGGGATGCAGGAGGTGGGATGTGGGGATGGAGGATGCAGGAGGTGGGATGTGGGATGTAGGAGGTGGGATGGAGGATGCAGGATGTGGGATGGAGGATGCAGGATGTGGGATGGGGGATGCAGGAGGTGGGATGGAGGAGGCAGAACGGAGGATGCAGGAGGTGGGATGGAGGAGGCAGAACGGAGGATGCAGGAGGTGGGTTTGGGATGGCTGCTGACTCCCTGCATCTCCCCCAGGCCCAGGACCCAACAGTGTTCAGCCCTGCGGCCAGGACGGCCATGAAAGACGTGCTGCTGACTCGCTACTCCCTCCTGCCCTTCCTCTACACCCTTTTCCACCGTGCCCACGTGCAAGGGGACACCGTTGCCCGCCCCTTGTTCTTTGAGTAAGACCATTAGCACTCGGAGCTGGGGAGATGTTTGGGCTGAATCACAGAGGAGTGGCTGATCGAGCAGTGTCTCCATCCTGCTGCAGGTTCCCCCGGGATGTGGCCACCCTGGGGCTGGACAGGCAGTTCCTGTGGGGTCGGAGCCTGCTGGTGACGCCAGTGCTGGAGCCCGGGGTGGACTCAGTCACAGGCTACATCCCCCAAGGCACGTGGTATGACTTCTACAAGGTGAGGAGCACCATGGCACTTGGCTGAGGGCTGGATGATCTCTCCTTGAGCATCCTGGGGCTGCGGGTGGGAAGCCATGGCTGAGCCCAGTGAGCCCTGATGAGGGAAGGGGTGGGGATGGCTGCTCCTCAGATCCATGCCTGAGCACTCTGCTATGCCCCTGACTCCCTCACACCCGTGTCTCTTGCCACCTGCCCAGGGCTCCTCAGTGAACAGCAGTGGGGAGATCTTGAAGATGTCAGCCCCCCTGGACCACCTCAACCTGCATGTCCGTGAGGGTTCCATCCTGCCCACCCAGGTGAGTGTCCATCCATCACCTCTCTAGGTGCTGTCCACATGTGTCCCCCAGCACCTCAGCTCCCAAACCACCATCCCCAGCGCTCACAGCCTTACAGAACCCATGTCTTTGAACCCCAGAAACCAGGGACCACCAGCGAGGCGACTCGAGAGAACCCCCTGCGCCTCATCGTGGCCTTGTCCTCGAGTGCCACCGCCTGGGGGGACCTTTTCTGGGATGATGGCGAGAGCCTGGACACCTTTGAGCGGGGCAGCTACTCCTACCTGGTGTTCAATGTCACGCAGGTGAGATGTGGTGGGGAGGGCAGGAGTGGGGGTGCCGTGGCCCCCTGGTCACCTTGAGCTCATGCTGTCCCCTCCTGCAGAATGTCTTCACTTCCACCATCCTCCATGCCAGCACTGAGGCCACCAAGGTCACCATTGGCACACTGAGCATCTTTGGGGTGCAGAAGCCGCCCAGCAAGGTCCTTCTGAATGGCCAGGAGAAGCCCTTCTCCTACCTAGACAACCAGGTACAGCCCCATCTTGGGGTGCCCTGTACCGGGTGGAGGTCTTCATCTTGAAGGTCCTCACCTGTCCTCCTCTAGCCCTAAGGGTCACAAGGTTGATGACCAAAGAGGCGGATGAGGGCACTGTGTGGCTCTCCTGTCACACCATAGTTCAGGGGGAGTGAAGCTCAGCCAAGCTGAGTAGGGGAAGGCATTCTTCACTTCCCTCCAGCCAAGGCTGTACCTCCTCCCCACAGGTTCTCACTGTGAGTGACCTCGGCATCAGCCTCAGCCAGGGCTTCTCCCTGCAATGGCTATGAGCAGGGGACTGTGGGGTCATCCCCACCTTGCCAAGACCACCCGTCCAGGAGATCCTTGATGCTCCAGACCCTGAAGCCGGGATGCTGCCATGGAGGAGGCGTCAGGGACTGTCACCTGCTGCTGCGTGTCCCACTCCAGCACGGCTTGGGACAGCGGGTGTGGGATGGGGGCTTGGCCACTGGGTGCCTCCTGTGTGGTCCTGGGTGGGTGGTGTGGGTGGAGGTGTGGGCACCCACGGTCCCCGCTGCAATAAAGGCACGTGAAAAGCTTGTCCTGAAAGCATGATGTGGAGATGGAAGGGGGTGGAGGGGGTGGGCAGCCAGTTGCTGTGGGAACCCCAGTTTTAATTCCTGACCTCGGTTCTCCTGATTCCAACCTCCTGATTTCAGCTCAATTTCAGACCCAATCCAACCCCCCTAATTCCAGCCCCGCATCCCAGACCCCAAATTTCAGCCACTACTCTCAGCTCCCCACTTTCAGACCTTGACTCCAGTCTCCCACCCTAACGCCTTGACTCCCCTCTCTTATCCCAGACCCCACAATCACAGACTCACAGAATCACTTTGGTTGGAAAAGACCTCCAAGATCATCAATCATGGAGTCCAACCAGTGACCAATCACCTCCTTGTCAACCAGACCACTGCACCAAGTGCCACGTCCAGCTGCCTCTTCCGTGACTCCACCACCTCCCTGGGCAGCCCACTCCAATGTCTAATCACCCTTTCTGTGAATAAATTCCGCCTCACCTCCAACCTAAACCTCCCCGGCGCTGCTTGAGGCTCTGTGCCCTTGTCCTAGTTGCCTGCGAGAAGGGCCCGACCCCCGCATCACCCAACAGCCCCTAATTGCAGTCCCTCCTTCCATCCACCCATCCCAGCCCTCTCTGATCCCGAGACCCACAGTGGGCATAACCACAGAGCCCCAACATCACCCCGCCATCCCAGCCCTCTGATCCCCGGACCACCAGTGAGCACCACCAGAGAGCCCCCAACATC
>VWZG01002480.1:1633855-1672352 GCA_013396735.1 Grallaria varia | reverse complement strand
ACCCACAGTGGGCACCACCAGAGAGCCCCAACATCACCCCGCCATCCCAGCCCTCTGATCCCCGGACCACCAGTGAGCATCACCAGAGAACCCCCAACCTCAGCTCCCCATCCCAGCCCTCTCTGATCCCCAGACCCACAATGGGCACCACCAGAGAGCCCCCAACCTCAGCCCCCCATCCAAGCCCTCTTTGATCCCCAGACCCACAATGGGCACCACCAGACGGCCCCATCCCAGCCCCGCCATCCCCGCCCCTCTCCGGGCTCAGTCTCTCCCCGAAGCGCCCCCGGTCCCGCACGCCGGGGCTGCAGTTCCGCCTCCGGCCCGCAGACGGCGCTGCCCAGCGGGGCGGGGCGGGGCGGGGCGGCCGCCGCGGTTCCGCTTCCGTGCGGCGGCGGCGTCGCTCGGTCTGTACGTGTGTCTGTGGGTCCGTCCGTCTGTGGGTCCGTCTGTCTGTCGGTCCCGGCTGCCGGTCGGTCTCTCCCGAGGCCGGTGCTCGGCGGCGCCATGAACCGGCCGAAGGCGACGGCCGTGCGGCGGCCCAGCGCCGTGCCCAAGCCCTCCGGTGAGTGCCGCGGGGGGGATGCGCCCGCTGTCGCTGTCCCTGTCGCTGTCCCTCTCACTGTCCCTCACCTCTCCCCGTGTCTCCCCTCGCAGCGCACCCTCCGCCCGGAGACTTCATCGCGCTGGGCTCCAAGGGGCAGAGCGGCGAGGGCAAGGCTGCGGTGGCGCTGCTGAAGCCGGCGCCGCCGGGGCTGCCCTCAGAGCGCAAGCGGGACGCGGCGGCGGCGCTGGCGGGCCCGGCGGGGCTGCCCGGCCTCACCAAGCGCCCCAAGCTCTCCTCCACGCCGCCCCTCAGCGCCCTGGGCCGCCTGGCGGAGGCGGCCGTGGCGGAGAAGAGAGCCATCTCGCCCTCCATCAAGGAGCCGTCCGTCATCCCCATCGAAGGTGAGGTCTCGCCGTGCTCCTCCTGCCGCCGCGGGCAAGCCGGGGTGAAACTTGGGTGCTCCTTTCTCGTCAGCCTTTCTCGGAGCCCACACGCTGTTGACGTGCTGCCCTTGAGAGTTTCCTCTGCTCGATATGGGGCTGAAACCACTGTTTTCTGTTAGCACTGGGTTGTGTTTCTTCTGTCTGACAGCTGTATAATAGCAGCATCTGAAATGCTCCCTGAAGAAATCTCTGAGTCTGGATTGTGGTGTTTTATTCACGTATTTCTTTAGCAGACTCTGGATCTGAACATTGCATGTTGAATTGTCATTGTATTTCTGCTGTTTGATACATTTGCAGAGTGTGCTAGCATGGGAAGGTAATCAAGGGGCACTGTCGGGTGTGAAACAGAACTTTTAATGGCAGCTGAATAGGAAAAAGCTGTTGCAGGGGCTGTAGATGAGCTGGTCCATGCTCTGCTGGCCTGGTGAGTGTCCTGCAGCACCTCGGGGCAGGTTGTTTCACATGAGGGTAGGTGCTGATGCCCATGTGTTGGTGCTTGCAGTTGTCCCCACAGTGCTGCTGGATGAGATTGAGGCAGCAGAAGCAGAAGGCAATGATGACCGTATTGAGGGCGTGCTGTGTGGAGCTGTGAAGCAGCTGAAGATGAACAGAGCCAAACCTGACACCACGCTGTACCTGAGCCTCATGTACCTGGCGAAGATCAAACCAAACATATTTGCCACCGAAGGGGTTATTGAGGTGAGGGCTGGTGAACTTACTGATGTGTCATTGCTGCCAACTTGTGAGCAGAGTTTTCTCTCTCGCCAGAGCATGGCTTTGTAAATGTCTTTGTAAATGACAGAGCTCTGTTGCAAGCTGCTGCAATTTGTATTTCTCTTTCTACAGCTTCTCTGTATGTTTTCTTGCCAGACGACTTGCTTATTATTTTATTTTTTGTGAATGACATTGCAGGCACTGTGCAGCCTACTCCGAAGGGATGCCTCCATCAACTTCAAAGCCAAAGGGAATAGCCTCGTGTCTGTCTTGGCCTGCAACCTTCTCATGGCAGCTTATGAAGAGGATGAGAACTGGCCGGAGATCTTTGTCAAGGTTGTTGAAGAAAGAGGGTTTCTGTGTGGTGGGCAGTCTAGGAAAAATCAGCCAGAGTTGGGAGATGTGGATGTGTTGGGGTAGGAGAAGAGCAGTGGATTTATTCCTGCTGCAGGGAAAGGGGTAGCCAGTGTCCTCTTGTCCAGTGTGGGAATGCAGCTGGAGAAGGCAGAAATTGGAGGCTGGCTCCATGCTTTTAAAGAAACATCTCCAGGGGTTGCTGGAATGCTGTGGCTTCCTTTGCCTTTCAGTGCCTTATCTCTGCTCTTTTCTGAGATGCCTTTGACAGTCTATTGATTGTTTTACTGAATTGTACATGTTGCAGAGACTCCATACTTTGTAGTTTGTCTGTAGGGATTGAAAAAGTCCAATAATTTAAAAAGTCTGAGCTGACCAGCTTCTACATTTTGGTGGTAGAAGCTGTTGTAAAGTCTGTGTTGAAGCTGATCAGCTTTCTTGCTTGAGAAGGGTTGGTTCCCAGTTGAGCTTGAGATGTGATGGTTTGGTTTCTGCTCTTATGTGACTTGCCTGCAGTTATCTGGTCTGTTTTTCATCCATGCAATGGTCATGCTAGTTTCCTGCTTTGCATTTGTTTATTCAAAATCCATAAAACCTCACAAATACTCCTTTGACTAATCAGTTAAAAAGAAGTGTGAACCAGAATTGTGTTCCCTTCTCCAGGTGTACATTGAGGACTCCCTTGGGGAGCGCATCTGGGTGGACAGCCCTCACTGCAAGACATTTGTGGATAACATCCAAACAGCTTTTAACACCAAGATGCCTCCTAAGACCATGCTCTTGCATGGAGAAGTTGGACGTAGTGGAGGGGACCTTAGTGCTGGTAAGAAGATGTTTGGGAACAAGGAACAAGGGTTTAGGGAGAGGCTGGAGCCTGCTGCACTTACTGATTTGAGAGAATAGTTTGTAACTGGGTGGAGTCACATAGACCAGACTTTGAGTTTCAGCCTTTGCTTTTCCTCCCTTTGGGGCTCTTTCATGTCCAGGGTATGTTCGAGCATGGTGAAAAATGGCCCTGTATGTAATGCAGTGTGAGCAGGTGACTGGCTGTGACCTCCTTCAGTGCTGCTGAAAGGGATTCCTGGAAGAAGCTGAACAAACCAGAGCATAAGTGATTGATCTCTAGAAAGAGGAGCTGTCTCATGAAGTGTGCCATGTCCTGGTCTCTCTCAGGGAGTAGCCCACACCCTTCCATGACAGAGGAAGAAGACAGCCAGAGCGAGCTGCTGATTGCAGAGGAGAAAATGAGCCCGGAGCAGGCGGGCCAGCTCATGCCCAGGTACAGTGTCTCATTCTCTCCTGACACAGCCATGTGACAGACATGTCTGTGTTCACGCACCCTACCAAGCTGTGGCAGGAAGCCCCCTCTGCACTACCTGTCCTTTTGCACCTGCTGGGGAATGCTGAGCATCAGATGAAACAGGTTCCAGGAGAAAAAAGTAAATGTTGATTGTTCATAATGCATACCACAAACAAGAAAAAGTACTGTGCTTTGCACTGGCTTGTGTGGAAATGAATAAAGTGCAGTTTTTGCGGTCCAGGTATGAAGACCTTGCAGAGAGTGTAGAGGAATACGTCCTAGACATGCTGCGGGACCAGCTCAACCGGCGCCAGCCCATGGACAATGTCTCCAGGAACCTCCTTCGGCTGCTGACAGCAACCTGTGGCTACAAAGAAGTGCGTCAGATGGCTGTGCAGAGGCTGGAGATGTGGCTGCAGAACCCAAAGGTAAGGGTAGGAGCTGTTGAAGCACAACTCTGATGTGGAATCCACCCAGGAGGGCTGCACACTGTAATGCATGTTTGCCACTTAGATTTCTGGTCTGCAGTGGCAAATGACTGGAGCCTTTCTGCTCTTCCTCTACAGTTGACCAAGCCAGCTCAGGACTTGCTGATGTCGGTCTGTATGAACTGCAACACCCACAGCTCAGA
Source organism: Grallaria varia (assembly GCA_013396735.1). Lineage (NCBI taxonomy): Eukaryota > Metazoa > Chordata > Aves > Passeriformes > Formicariidae > Grallaria > Grallaria varia. The sequence continues at coordinate 1,668,363 of VWZG01002480.1, read as the reverse complement.
GGACATGGAAGTTATTTCCAACCTTATCAAAATTCGTCTCAAGCCAAAAGTCCTTCTCAACCACTACATGCTGTGTGTCAGGTGAGTGACTGGGTCTGTGATGGGAAGAGAAAGCACTGTGGAAGATGTTTCCAGGGCTTTGACTGGTTTTAAATACCAGCTTGGACTAAGGATGTCCTGTGTTCATTTATATGAATTTCATTGTCCTGGAAGTCTTTCAGTAGTCCTTTGATATTGTCGGGCACACGTACTGCTCCATCCTTTTCACTTTTGTGTGCCGAATACTTGAAAGAGAAGTAAAAACAATGTGTCCAGCTGCAATGAAATGTCAGTTCAGGTATCTCTGGTCTTCCCTTGCAGAGAACTGCTGAATGCACACAGGGATAACCTGGGCACCACCATTAAGTTTGTGATTTTCAATGAACTGTCAAATGCAAGAAATCCCAACAACATGCAGATCCTGTATACCGTGCTTCAACACAGCTCTGAGCAAGCTCCAAAGGTAGGTGCGGTGTCTTGTGTGACTGATGGTGACCCCAGAACCCCACTCGACAGATTTACTTGAGGCTCAGATGAATCTTTTCACAGCCAGTTATCTGATCTGTATCATGCTATTAAGTTGTTATTACTCGTGTTATGAATAAATGTACATGGGCATTTTCTAACTCCCACATTCTGGATGACCAATCTTGTGGTAATGGAGTTTCATGAGAGAAATGTTATTACATCTCCTCAGGGGTCGGGGGGAGAAGATGCCACCAGCATGGTTTCCTTGTGTCTTTTCATTTGTGGATGCAGATTCATTACAGTGCACTAAAGATTTTCTCTTTCTGTGTGGCCCCAGTACCTGGCAATGGTGTTCCAGGACCTTTTGACCACCAAGGACGATTACCTGCGGGCGTCGCGGGCTCTGCTGCGAGAGATCATCAAACAGACAAAACACGAGATCAACTTCCAGGCCTTCTGTCTGGGTCTTATGCAGGAACGAAAGGAGGCTCTGTATGCAGAAATGGAATTCAAGGTACCAATTCCTGAACCTTGTGCTGTTGGATGTACCAGTGGTGTACTGGGCTGCTCTTCTTTCTGCTTTTCTGGTTGTTCTTTCTTTTGCTCTTTGGTATCTGAGTGAGTCACTATTTGTGTGTCTCATAGCAGCACTCCCATATCTCATTTCCAAACATCCATGATCATAATTTTTGATGACAAAACACTTCCAGAAGGCAGCTTTGGATATTGCTGATTCAACTCCCTTTTTTCTTTTATTTTAAGGAGCGGTTTGTCATCCACATAACTGATCTGCTAGCTGTCTCCATGATGCTTGGTATCACAGCCCAGGTCAAGGAAGCTGGAATTGCTTGGGACAAAGGAGAGAAAAAGAGTAAGCAGAAGAACCTAGGTTCCCTAGGTGGGGAAGATGGGCAGCTTTGGTAGATATCTGCCCCTGATGTTGGGGGAACATTGCACCTAGGGTTGAGAAGGGGTGAATAGAGGCATGGGGGTGCCTGCTATCATCTGGAGACTGACAGACATAGGACATATGGCATTTGTATGGCTAGGTTCTTCTTGTGTCTGTGGAAACAGTGGTTGAGAGGCTGGGGAAAGGGAGCTCTGTGTGAGGGAGCCTTAAACTTGAAGGGGCAGCCATAAGGATTACTGTGTACCTGGCGCTGAGAACACGGGCCTTTGGGGTGGCACTGAGGTGACTGCCCAGATACCTTCTCCTCACAAAGCTAATTCATCTGTGCTACATATTGGAGATTTTGCTGCAGTGTATGTCAGAAAGAAAAATACATGTGCTGTCAGTGCTGGCATGCTCAAAACTCTCTGATATACTATTCCCCTTCTCTGGTTCCCCTTCTCCAGTGGAAGGTGTCCCTGCCCGTGTTGCGGGGGTTGGAAGGAGATGATCTTTAAGGTTCCTTCCAAGCCAAACTGTTCTGTAATACTATGATTTACTGTTGATGCCTCAGAGCCCTTGTTGCTGTTTGCTCTTGGTAGTGCCACCATCCTGCATGGCTCCTGTTGGGGCTCTTGGTATGTGTGTGCTTTGTGACCTGGCTGTTTTTCAGACCTGGAAGTGCTGCGCTCTTTCCAGAACCAAATTGCTGCTATCCAACGTGATGCTGTCTGGTGGCTTCATACAGTTGTTCCATCTATCAGCAAGCTGGCTCCAAAGGACTATGTGCACTGGTGAGAGTCAGCCTGGTCATCTCTGTCCCTTCCCAACAGTGTGATATATTATGAAAACCCAGGCTTATGGCAGGGTTTGGTTAGATTTCTCTGCCCTTATCAGACAGGGAGCAGAAACAGTTTTAGCAGGGTTCAGGCTGGGACTGTCTTTCTCTATGAAATTCCTTCAGATGCATCCTCTTACCAGAAATACATGATAATGGAAAATGTGTCTGATTTGTATTATCTGGGTCCACTCAATAGGGGATTTCTAATTACCTGACCAAACACAATCCCTGTGGACCCCTCCCTTGTAGTTTTTTTTGTCTGACATCCTTTTTCAGGCTGTAGGGTTGAGGGCTTCACGGATAGATAGTTCAGTCTTCCCTGCCTGCCTCTTGGAGGACAGGTAGTATCCTGGAGTCTTAGCACAAGACATTACTGAGGCAGGTTAAGCCAGAATTAATAGTAAGCAAGGTATGTTACTGAGAGTATACTGGGGCCCATACTCTATAGTCCTCTTTGTTCTGATTTGTGTCATTACCTTTTCTAGACTTGCTTATGTGAGGAGGATCCTTCGTGTGTGGGATGGGAACATTAGCAGTGGTCTGGGAAGACTGAACCGTTGTGTATGTTTTTGAGCCTCACAGAGGTGGTAGTTACTGTTCTCTTCATCTCTACAGCCTCCACAAGGTGCTCTTCACAGAACAGCCAGAAACCTACTACAAATGGGACAACTGGCCCCCTGAGAGTGACCGCAAGTGAGTTCCCCTCCCATGGTGGGTGCAGGCAAGGAGCTGCTCTAGCTGAAGGCAGAGGAATGGCTGTTTTCTGGTGATCCTTATATAGCTCTGTGTTGGAAAGGCTTGGAACTGTGCTTAGATTTTCTTCATCTGTTACATTGCCTTAAAATTGAGGGGTGTTGTTCCATTCTCCATCTGTTCCTCTTCCTCCTTCATTCCTGTTCCCTGTGCCAAGTTGTTTTGTATCTTGATGCTGTAAGGATGTAATTGTAAGGAAGGCAGCCTTGCACTGTGTGGGTTACTGGGGTAACGAACATTAGGGAGCTCAGGCTCAAGCAGCCTGAAGCACAGAGGTACCAGGCAATGTGAGTGAGATTCCAATAATAATTTGTTTCACGTTGTTGCATTTGGAGCTGGAGACCAGGGAAGGTATCTTAAACTAAGATGTGATCTATCTTGTGTTTAGATGGGTTCTGGGGTTTGTGAAGGATTCAGGAGACCTCACACTCCAGTCCAAAGAAGCATGATTGATGTCTCGTGTCTCCTGTAGCTTCTTCCTTCGCCTGTGCTCCGAGGTGCCCATCCTGGAGGACACACTGATGCGGATCCTGGTGATCGGTTTGTCGCGGGACCTCCCCCTGGGCCCCGCGGATGCCATGGAGCTGGCTGACCACTTGGTGAAGCGGGCAGCAGCTGTGCAGGCAGATGGTGAGGCTGCACAAAGCTCCAGCCAGCAAGTGGTTCCTTCTCTCTGCTTGTCCTCTTATTTTCACCCAGGGCTGAGACAGCTCCTACCACCTACCAAAGAGCCTTTGCATCACTTAAAGCATATTTCAGTCGTGATGGCCAAGCATTTGGCTTAAAGCCAGACATGTCCTGCTGTTGCTTTCTCACTAGAGAAGCTTCTTATTTTCTCTTACTGTTTCTCCCTGTTACTAATTTTGGATCATGGAGTGTTTGGGAAATTATTGGTTGTGTTGAGGATGAAGGACTGTGAACAACCACCCAGAGTTTTGAGTCAGCGTTCTTAAATTCAATTTACTCCTTTATACATACTGTAAAATGAAATTCTTAGCCTATGCAAAAATAGAAGGGTTGGAAGTTAAACTAATTAACCAATGTATTGTGCGCTCTTCCCAAGTCCATAATTCAAACACTTACAGAATAGCAATTACAAAAGCAGTCTTTACTCTTACCCTTTTATGAATTCAGCATTTGTCTAAATTCCTGCATTGCTGGGGAACATGTCCATTCAGCTGAGCTGTGTATGTTTGTGGCAGAGTTGAGGGATTCCCTGAGTTTGATTCTAAAGCATCTTACATGCTCTGAGTGCTGACTGGTTAGTGGCAAAGTGCAATCCTGAACTGGTCAGTGTTTGTGGAATGATCTGGTCTTTACTGTTCGGTATCCTCTGAAAATTTGTCCAGCCTCTTATATACCATTTTAAATGCTGCACCATTTCAAATGCTGGAAGACTCAGAGTTAAGTTAGAGGGAGGCTGAAAACTTGCAACAAAGTTGAAATGCATTTTGAGTTCCTCTGAGCCCCAGAAGTTCTGAGCAGATTGGCTGCTTACTTGAAGGAGTGTATTCGAGTTCTGAAAAAGTTACAAGTATCATATTGGATACATTGGGGGAAAAAACGTACCCTTAAGAAGTTAAACCAAATTGCACCTGAAAAGCTTGATATCCTTATATATTGACTTGGAGCTTTTTTAAAGTAGTGTTGCTTTTTAAATGTTGTTGTTTTTTTGTTTCTGTAATATCATGAGCAAGCCCACAATAACATAGTTGCTTGAAGTGAAATTTTTCTTATTCTGTGATGCTTTTCTTGAAGGACTTTAAGGAAGGTAGGCAGGTCAATAACTTGTTCCGTCTTCTCCTCCAGATGTCGAAGTCCTGAGGGTAGAAAGAATCCAGCTGATCGATGCGGTCTTAAATCTGTGCACTTATCACCATCCAGAGAATATCCAGCTACCCCCGGGGTAAGCCTTATCACATAGATAATCTTGCATTTTCACCTTGACTAACACTTCCAGGTCACAGATTTTAATATTTTCTCTATTACAATTTGTAAAAACAAAATTATAAGGAAACCTTTGCAGGGTCACATTCAAGTGGGAATTTCTCAAGAGCAGTCAAGACCTGAGTCATGGAGTGGACTTTGCTCTGCAAGCACTCTGACCTTTCTTTAAAAATCTTCAGCTGAACCTTCTTGTCCCTCCTCAGAGGGTCTTATTTTGTGTTTGTTGGGAAAACCACTGAACTAACTGAATCTGAACAGTGCATGGTTAAGTTAAAAAGACTTGAGATGGGTTAAAGGAGCCAAATTTGACCACCTCTATCTGTTGATGGCTTTTGCAGGTACCAACCTCCAAATCTAGCTATTTCTACTCTCTACTGGAAAGCCTGGCCTCTCCTGCTTGTAGTGGCTGCATTCAATCCTGAAAACATTGGTGAGTGTGAGGGCATTTATCAGGATAGTTCTGCTGCAAAAACTGGCCATGGTGCTTTCTGCTGGAGTCCACTTGATTACAGAATCAAGTTGGGTTGGTGAGGTGACTGCAGTTAAAGAACTCTGTATTCCCTGTGGGTGAAAAACACAGAGGTGGGATTTGGAGCATCACGTGGCTGGAATCACCTTGTTTTTGCTCTAAGTGTTATGAGCTGTTCTCAAGGGAGTTTGTGTCTCCCCGTCTTCAAATGCATTAGAATGTTTATAAAGGCCCTGATTTTTTTTCCTGTATTCCTGATTACCCTTTTCTTCTCTGCTGCAGGTCTGGCTGCATGGGAGGAGTACCCATCTCTAAAGATGCTCATGGAAATGGTCATGACCAAGTTAGTATCGTTAAATCCGTACACAAGTCAAATAGACCATCGAATACACATTTTTTACTTAAATTTGTGCCATGTGGCTCCTTCCTTTCCAGTGGGACTGGTGTAAAATAAGCTGTCTTAATAAGCTTAAAATAAGCAGCAGCACTACTGTTGGAGTGGGAAAAGTGCCTTCCCTCAACAGAAATATTATAAGCAAGGGAATAAAACTGAGAAAAAGGGGGAGTTGACTGTGACGTGCCTTGCTAAAAAGGTCTCAGTCTCCTGGCTCCATTGGGAAACTGCCTTGTTTTTTCTATGTTGCCTGTCAGAGCCAAGGTCCTGGTTCTTTCTGACTGTGGTTCATGAATTTTGCATAGAACAAGATAACCATTTCCTTTTTTTAACTTATTTTGCCAGTAATTATTCCTATCCTCAATGTACCTTGACGGATGAGGAGTCGCGCACAGAGATGATAAATCGTGAACTTCAAATCTCCCAGAGAGAAAAACAGGAGATTCTTGCATTTGAGGGTCATCTGGCTGCTGCATCCACAAAACAAACAATTACAGAGAGCAGCAGCCTCTTACTGTCCCAGCTGACAAGTCTGGACCCTCAGTAAGTAGCCTTTTGCATTCTGGTGCCATCACAAAATTCCAGTTAACACTAGTCAGGGAACCCTACTGCTCCACAGGGTGGTTGATGTGGGCAAGAAGAACGCTGAGGTTCATGGGAGCATAAAATCACAGAATGGTTTGTGTTGGAAAGGACCTTAAAGATCATCAAGTTCCAGCCTCCCTGGCATGCGCAGGGACACCTCGCGCTAGGCCAGGTTTCTCAGAGCCCTATCCAACCTGGACTTGAACACACTGATACATGTCACACTTGGTCCTTGTCCTGTTGCTACCTGCATGTGTCCCTCATGCACTACTGAACTGACTGATCCTCATCACACCAGAGTGGAAGCGTCAGCTGGTGGATAACTTCTTGTTTCTCTGGCAGGGGCCCTCCTCGCAGACCTCCACCACATGTCCTGGAGCAGGTGAAAAGCCTGAACCAGTCGCTTCGCTTGGGCCACCTTCTGTGTCGTAGTCGTCATCCTGACTTTCTCCTCAACATCATTCAAAGACAGGTGAGCTGTGTTGGGATCTGTTCCCTTGCCTCTGAAACTTGAGCAGAGTGAGAGGCAAAAGGATGTTAAGTGAGATGCAGGGGAAGGTGGTATGCTGCTCAGGAATTAAATGTTCAGTGTGATGCTTCCATGTTCTGCTGACACTGTTACTCTGCTGCTTCCTAGGCCTCCTCACAGTCAATGCCATGGCTGGCAGATCTGGTTCAGTCCAGCGAGGGCTCCTTGGACGTCCTACCCGTGCAGTGCCTTTGTGAGTTCCTGCTTCATGATGCTGCTGATGAGTCGACCTCAGGTGAAGAAGAAGAGGAGGGTGAGAGTAAAGACCAGCGTGCCAAGAAACGCCAGGTGAGTAGTCTCTTGAGGGTCTCATGTGTTACCTACTTTTCTGTACTTTCAGATTTGATTTCACTGAACAGGTCAACTTCTCACTCCACAGAGACAACAGAAACAAAGGCAGTTGCTTGGACGCTTGCAAGACTTGCTTTTGGGTCCCAAAGCAGATGAACAGACAACCTGCGAGGTGCTTGACTACTTCCTACGACGCCTGAGTTCCTCCCAGGTGGCCTCCCGGGTCCTGGCCATGAAGGTGAGCAGAATGAAAGTCTTCTTGATTGGGGTCTGTCAGAAGCCAAGATGATCCTGAGTCCAGAGCCAGCACAGCGAAATTATTTCATGTCATCCTCTTTCAGTGACTTGTCTCAATCTCCAAATTCCATCAAATGCTCCCTGCTGCTCAGAAGTTTTTGTTCAGCAGCCACACTGTACTTTTTCTTAAGATAGAGCTGAATTTTGTTATGTTTTCTGTGAAGTTCAGGTGTAGACTCTGCAGGTCATGTGCTACAGGGAGTAATTGGCAGAGGCTGTTGTCTGTGGGGAGTGTAAATGAGCGAATGTCTGGTGCTCTAGAGCACTGTCAAGACAAAGAGAATTGCAAGGAGCTCAGAAAGGTTATGCTCAGAGAAGACTGAAACTTCAAGCAGTGTATCTGTCAAGAGAACACATTCTATGAGAGATGAAACCTGTTGTGTACTGCATTTGGACCTTCCCATAGTGTTTGAAGCTTGTTTCTGTTATATTCACTAGTATGAAGCTAGCAGTCCAGCTGTGGCTTCAAATGCAACAGCTGTGTCCATGTGACTTCTGCAGGGACTGTCCTTGGTGCTGTCAGAAGGAGGAATGCGTGATGGAGAGGAGAAAGATCACCCCATGGAAGAAGACTCCGGTGATTCCGAGCTGCTGCAGGGATATCAGTGGCTGCTGAGAGACCTCCCGAGGCTGCCACTGTTTGACAGTGTGCGATCAACAACAGCTCTGGCCTTGCAGCAGGTGGGTGTTGGCAACTGAAGGGATGAGTGTCTATCTTATTCTTTTTCTACTCTGCTAAAACAAACCGTCTGTGTGTGACCTCAATGCGTTTATGTGCTTGCAGAAGAATTTTTCTTATGCTGATGCTTGTTTTCATTAAATCTGGATTTGTGATGAAAGGAAATCTTATTCTAGGCCATCCACATGGAGACAGATCCCCAGACCATCAGCGCTTACCTGGTGTACCTCTCCCAGCACGCCCCAGTGGAGGAGCAGGGACAGCACAACGACCTTGCTCTGGTGAGAGGGGAGATTGCATGGGGGACACATGGCATATCCCAGGACAGTGGTAGGCATGGGACTTGCTGTACCAGCAGAATGAGTTTATTGGGAGCATATGACTGATAAATGCATTTTTGTGTCTCTGTGGGTTGAAAGGCAACCTATGTTTTTGGTTCATATCATGAAATGGTATCAGAGTAATAACCTGCAATCCAGCAGGCCATCAGGGGAAAAGGGGAATGCAAGAGTGGGTAGTGGTTTGAAGGAAATCCCACCACCTGTCAGTGTTTCAAAAGTAAACAAGGGCTAAACCTGCAGTCACAGGTATCTGGGGGGAGAATGGGAAGTCAGGACCCTTAGTGGTGGGGTATGCACTCTCCTATAACCAAAACTAGATTTCTGGGTTTGTTTTTTTTCTTTTTTTTTTAAAAAGCTGCTGGTGTTTGTTTTTTGATTTGTTTGTTTTTTTTTTTTTTTTTAAACTTGGTTGGTTTTTTTTTCGTTCTGTCTCTGGGTTCTTTTTTTCATTGCTTTTAAGGCTTGTGTGCTGGTACTGCCTCCATAGATCTGTTTAGATACATAGAGAAGCTTAAATGGTAAGAATCAGTAGATATTTTTCTTCAGAGAAAGGGAGGTTTTTACTAAGTAAATGCTTACTTTGTAGTGGGATGCATCAGAATGCAGCTGTTTTCAACTGGGGACACTGTAAGATACATGCGAAGCACTGGCCTTTTCCCTCTTGTGTCAGTTCTACTCTTGACTCTACGTGTTGATCTCCAGAGTGGTGGTAACCAGGGTATTGGTGGAAACTGGAGAGCTTGATGGAATGAACCAGGAGGGAAGACCTCATGGCTCTTTTTCCCCCCTTGCAGGATGTAGCCCGACTGATAGTGGAGCGCTCCACCATCATGTCCCACCTCTTCTCCAAGCTCTCCTACAGCGCTGAATCAGACGCAGTGCTCGTGGCTCTTCTCTCCATCTTCTCTCGCTACATCAAACGCATGCGGCAGAGTAAGGAGGGTGAGGAGGTGTACAGCTGGGTGAGTGCCCCCTGCCCTTCTTAAGCAAGTTAACAAAAGAGAAGCCCTTTGTGCGTTAATGACTGTGTATAAACCAGGTTTGGTTCAAGAATTCCCTGCTCTGAAAATAATTGGTTGGTGGCACAGTATCAGAGCCAAGTGTATGTGTTTGTAAAAAAGCTTTTTTAACTTCTCCTCAAGAACCTTTTGTGGCCACTGTTGAAGATACTGGCAGCTTTGGTCTCCCTGAATTGTCCATTCTCATGTTCTCCTTTCATCTGTACCTCAAAGATCTTATTCTCCTCTCCCTCCCTGCCTTTGATCATCCTGTTTTTTTCTGCCTTTTTCCAGTCAGAGTCCCAGGATCAAGTGTTCCTTCGTTGGACTAGTGGGGAAACAGCCACTATGCACATCCTTGTGGTTCATGCCATGGTTATTCTCCTGACACTGGGGCCACCTCAAGGTTAGTGAAGTGTGATCATATTTTTTCAGGGGGTTGTGGGCAATATAGAGAGCCTTTTCTTTATCTGCCATCTCCTAACAGGTCAGGCTGATGTTAATCCTTCTACTCACAGGCCTCTCCCTTGCATTACTTGTTTGTTGTAGCTGTAAGATTTATCAGAATATTGCTGCAGAGAATGAAGGACTTGTAGGCTGATTTTTTTTTTGGCCTTCTGCAGACAGCAGGAAATACTTAAATGGTGGTGTGTTCTGGTGTATTGATTTGATAGAGAAGGGCAGGGTGGTCTAGGTGTTTGTGAACATGGGAAATAATTTTGTATCCACTCTTAAGCAGGGGATGGTGATTTTTATACCTTACTGGATATCTGGTTCCCGGAGAAAAAGCCCCTTCCTACTGCTTTCCTGGTTGACACCTCAGAGGAGGCTCTGCTGCTCCCTGACTGGCTGAAGCTGCGCATGATCCGCTCTGAGGTCCCACGGCTTGTGGATGCAGGTGAGCCTGTGGCCTGTTTGTTGGTGTTTGAGACCCTCCTGAAAGGAAAGGGACAGTACCCAAGTGTGCCCAACTATCCTACTTGCATGTCTTTGAGTGGCACTGTCAGTCACTATTACTTCTAAAGTAGGGAAGCGAGTCTATATGGATATTGTCCTTTCTGTGTATTTTAAAGGAAATGAGGGACTATGGAGTCTCATCTCTTTTACAACAATTCAGATGGGACTAAGCTGTGCTGTCACCAAACAGTAGGCACACACTGCTTCCATAGGGCATGCTGTGCTTGCAGTGTGGAAATCCGTGTCTGAAGGAAGTAAGCTAGACCTGTAGTTGCTTTGGTCTTTGCACTGCTCATCAGTGCTCTCTTCTTGGTATTCAGAGCTTTCATCCCATTTAACTAATTAAATGACAGCTGTCTATAGCCAATGATTGAATTATACAATAATTCCTGCCTGCAGCCATCAACAGATAGGGTGGAAGTTATTTTTTAATACGAATGATTGTGTTACTGAGGTTCTAATAAAATTAAACAGAAGATCAAATTAGCCAGTGAGTGAATTAACTGGAAGCTGCAATAAGGCAGCAGTGATTTGCAGAGGAATGAAAACATAGTAGGCAGCTGTCTGACTTCTGGCTTTAGGCTCTCTGCAGCCCTATCATTAATGTGTCACTGTTGGTCCAGCCAAAAGCAGAAAGATCAGGTAATAAAAATGACTCTCCCTGGGCCATTTGAAGGTCTGAGGACCACGTGTTTGTGTATTTCAGCCCTGCAGGACCTGGAGCCACAGCAGCTGCTTCTCTTTGTTCAGTCCTTTGGAATCCCAGTTTCCAGCATGAGCAAACTTCTGCAGTACCTGGATCAGGCAGTTTCTCATGATCCACAGACGCTGGAGCAGAACATCATGGACAAGAGTAAGAGCTTCAGATGAGGCTGACTTGGCATTTTACTTTTTCTTAAACAGCTTTCAGGAGTATCTCCTGTGAATTCCTTGGAAAAATCCAAGCTAGTTCAACAAACGCTGTGCACAGCTTTTTGGCAGCTTGTTGTCAGTATGGATATCTCGCTAGTGCTTGTCTGGATGGACCTTGGCTGTATTTCCTCAAATAGAGGATTTTGTGGACTGGAGTGTACAGAGTCTAAAAGGTACTTTGTAAAAGAAAGAAAGTTTTCAAGGCATCATGTTTACAAAGTCCATAGGAAGAGCAGATTCTCTTGTGTGTGGGAGTTGTACAAACAGCCCGTTCTGTCCTGCTTTACTGAGGAGGGCGAGATGATGATGTGTTCTTATTTTTTCCTTTTTTCAGACTACATGGCTCATCTTGTGGAGGTTCAACATGAGAGAGGGGCAACAGGAGGCCAGACTTTCCATTCCCTGCTCACTGCTTCCTTACCAGCCCGCCGAGGTACTGCCTAAATTTCAAAGTCATCTTCCAAACTCCCTCCTTCTCAGCTGTTCAGAGGGACAGGGAGATCTCTCTTTATTAAAAAGTGCTTGTGTTCTAATATACCAGCAAGCTACACTTAGACGCCAGGCTTTGCTAGAGTTTTTTTCTTCTGGCAAAGGGAGTAATTCCAGTATTTTTGGAGTTTACTACAATGAGTTTTTCTGAGTGATAAGCAAAAATAAATAGGTCTTGCTTGGACTCAGGAGAAAAGCTGCGGAATTCCTCAGTAGTTAGAGACTGTAAAGCTGAAGATGATCCCGTGTTGGGGCTCCAGATGGTAGCTACCATAACAGCATTTTCGTTTCTTTCCTTTTATTCCTCTTGCAGACAGTGCTGAGACTGCAAGGTCAAAATCTAGTCCTGAGAACTCTCAAAGTCAGAGCCAGATCCGGGCCTTGAGCCAGGTCCATGTTCTGGGCCCAGAAGATGATCTGGCAGGCATCTTTCTGCAGGTACTGTTATAACGTCCAGCTGATCAGCTGCTTCCCTGCAGCAGCTTTGCAAAATCCATTTCTCTTATACTTACACCTTGTGACCCCTTCCTCCTGCAGTGTTTGGAGGCCATAAGTATGAAAGCCCTGATACAATGAGGCTGCGCCATTATAGCCTGGTGGAATTGATGGCAGGATTTTTTTTTGTTGTAGTTGGAACACGATGTGGCTTTTGCTTGTGGCTGGTGCTATCAGTACCTATTAGCATGTTACTGTCTCTGCACCTTGTTTGTTCTGTGTATAGTGCCTTTCCTCTAAGCAGTGGAAGGAGGATTTGTGAAATGCTCACAGGGCCTTGGCAGCAAAGCTGTGTGCAAACAGCATTTGTACTCTGGCTTGTCTGCTTACAGAGCCTCCCTCTCTCCATTGACTCCAGAAGGAGGCTGTAGGGAATTAATTGGCCAAGTTGATTGTCTGTGTTTGGGTAGTGTGGTTCACCTGCAGTATCAGTGTTGATAGTCATGTTGGGGTTGCAGAGATGCTGCTTATGTTCATGTACCAGACATTAAAATATTGCAAAAGCTGTGTCAGAAGGTTTCTATTAGCCCACAGTCACTATAATTGTACAAGGTAAATCAGCCCTCTGCCTCAAGATGTTTAATATACAGCAAGTCCTTTAATTTGCCGTTGTAAACTTACCCCCTTTTTGTATCCTACCAGCTTTTCCCGCTAACCCCAGACCCGCGGTGGCAGAACTCCAACCTGCGCCCCCTGGCCCTGGCGTTGCAGCAGGCCCTGGGGCAGGAGCTGGCTGGCATCCGCCAGGGCAACACGCAGGTGCCCGGGATGGCGGCGCGGCTCCTGCAGGCGGTGGCTGCGCTGCTGAACTCCCCGCACAGCGGAGCCCTGGTCATGGCCATGCACCGCCACCACTTCATCTCCTGCCCGCTGATGCGCCAGCTCTACCAGTACCAGGTGAGGGATTTTTGAAGCATTTCGTAGAGAGGGGTGAGGAAGAAACAGAAAATCTGCTGTGCGTCTGCTCTGCTGTGTGCAGACCCTCTCTGTACCTGGATCATACTGAGCATGACACACAGGGACTCGGGTTGCCTGGGCATAGAGATCTGGATGCAGGCTGGCCACGTTAGCCTAGCACTGCTGAGACGTGGGGCTCACCTGCAGGGTTAGGTGTACCTTACCTGGCCTGGTAAGTGTGCAGCACCGTGGATTTGCAGCTGTGGGTCTCTTTTGGTTTGAGGATCTCTAGTGTGTGCTGTTTTGTGGCATTGGACATGTCTTACATGCCAGGGCATTTGCAGGCAGTTTGAGAGCTGAAGACTAATTCATTGAATCACAGAATGGTTTGGATTGGAAGGGACAAAGAAGGTCATCAAGCTCCAACCCCCCTACCATGGGCAGGGATACCTTCCACTAGACCAGGTTGCTCCAAGCCCCATCCAACCTTGCCTTGAACGCTTCCAGGGATGGGGAGTCCACAACCTCTCTGGGCAACCTGTTACAGGGCCTCATTGCCTTCACTGTAAATTTCTTCCAAGTGTCTAAATCACCCTCTTTCAGCTTAAGGGCATTCCCACTTGTCCTGTCACTCCATGCCCTTGTCAAAAGTCCCTCTCTGACCTTCTTGTAGGCCCCCTTTAGGTACTGGAAGGTGCTATAAGGTCTCCTGAAAGCCTTCTCGTCTCCAGGCTGGATAGCCCTTTGAACAGCCTTGAAAAATTCCTTGAGGTCTTCATAGAAGGCTGAGATTTATCCAATGAAGTATCTCGTTCCTTTCCTCATGATGAAGGAGGGCACAAAGTTACCCTTAATCATGCTGGGAGAATTATTTTGTGTGTTACTGAGTCTTCTGCCTTGCGTTTATGCACTAAAAGCTGCTGCCTTCATTTGAGCGAGCTGTGGTCTGACAGTAGGTGTGTTCTGTGTATTCTTGGCAGTGTGTGCCACTGTCTGCATCTTTCCTGACATCTTTGTTGTGTTCTTGATGGGTGTCTTTTGCTGCACTCCCCAGCGCTGCATGCCACAGGACACTGCCTTCTCCTCGCTCTTCTTCAAAGTGCTCATGCAGATGCTGCAGTGGCTGGAGAACCCCGCAGTGGAAGAGGGTCCCCTGCGTGGTCAGCTGAAGGCCTTTGCTGTGCAGTACTCCTCAAGGCACAGGATCAATGATGGTACTGGCACTGGGTAGCTTAGGGGACTCAGAGGGGACAAAGTGGGCCAACAAGAGGACAGAAACAAAACTGCACCCAGAGCAGGAAGTGTGATGGGCAGTCTTTTAGAGAGGTGTCCTAAGGAGTGGCGAAGGTAGTACACTGTGTGATAGAAATTCCTTGAGGATGTGAACAAGTGACTTAGCTCGAGGGGTTTGCAGTAGACACCTGGTAGCACCAAGCACAGCAGATGTCTCAAGAAAAGCTTCCAATTTCTCGGGCCCGGGGTTCTGTGTGAGCTGTAGTCCTGGTAGGTGAGCATGAAGATATGTCTCTGGAACAAGGTCACATCTTGACTTGTAAAGTTGTTTATCATCTGCCATTTGTTGGGAGGAAAGGTCTGTAACCAAGAAGTTAGACATGTAAATGGGTTTGTGGTTACAGAGCTTTCTCTTAGCCACAAGTCCCTGTAACATGCAGGAGAGGTTTCAAGGGTTTTGGAGGGAGTAAATGGCAGTAGACTCTAGTGTGTTTGTATGTTTGAGTAGTTGTGTCCTTGAGCCACATGGGGCATCTGTAGAAGAGAAGTCTGATGTGGGGACTGGCTTGTCCCTGTGATGCCAGTGCTGTGATTTCTTTACAGTTCGAGGTGGCTTCTTGCACCTCACAGAAGCTCTGACTTTCCGTCATGACCCTGACTTGATCAGCTCCACGGTACGTGCCATCATTGCAACCCTGAAGTCAGGAGAGAAGTGTAACGTGGAGCCAGAGCTCATCAGCAAAGGTAGGATGTCCTTCTGCTCTCCTTCCCCTTTGCAGCAGCTGGTTTAACTTCTGGCCTAGAAAGGGAGTGCCTGCTGTGCAGGCTGTGGGAATCTGCCTTCTGCCTGGATCAGAAAATGTGAACTGATCTAAGCTTGATCCTAACTTTGTACCACCTTCCCCCTCACTGTATGTGGGTTTATAAACTGTGGTCTGGGGTTGGGATTAAGTCTATCAGCAAATTGTTGGTTTCCACTAACAGAAATGGAAGGTAAAAATGGCTTCACTCTTCCTCACTGAGCCATGCTATTGGCAATAATACTCATAAGGTTCCATACCCTTCACCACATCCTGAGGTTAATGAGTGAATCTTTCTCCCTCTGCTAGTCCTTCAAGGTCTGATTGAAACTCACTCTCCGTACCTGGAGGAACTCCTGACTGTCCTATTCTCAGCTACTGTTGAGACCACTGCCAGGTGTCCTGCTATGAAACCAATTGCTGTGGTGAGCTCCTTGTTGCTCCAGGACAAAGAAGAAACACCAGTGAAGAAGGAGGTTGACAGTTGTAGGTGAGCCTGGGGAATGACAGGAATCCACTGGTAGATCTGGGTGCCTGGTACCACCAGTGACACTCGCTTTGTTTTCTCTACAGTGCTGAATCAGCTTGGCCAGGGCCTGCCTCTGGCCTTCTCAATGACTGGCTAGAGATGTTGGACCCAGAGGTGATCAGCAGCTGCCCTGACCTCCAGCAGAAGCTACTGTTTTCCTGGAACAAAGTAAGAGTTGTTGGGTAGAGGGACTGCTGTGCTTGAAACCACCTTTCAGAGGTACTGACCTGTACCTGGAAATGGGGAAAGGGGTAGTTTTATGTTTTGTCACACGTTACTGTGTGAGTTCCAAAGCAGTACAGGCTGACAAGGAGGGGAGTTCTGGTGCATCCTTCTCAGTGCAAACCTTATGTTTCCTCTTATCTGTTTATCATCTAAGATGTGGTCTTTTCAGGACTTCAAAGTGCATTACAGGCACAACATGGTCCCATAATAGCCCAGCCAGCTTTGTTTTCATTGCAGACAGATCAATACATTTCCCAGAAGTGCTGTGCCAAAGCTAAGACTGAAACTGAACTTCATGGCTGTTGCCATGTTCTGTTAGAAAGTACTTCAGTTCAAATCCTCAATTTTAAAAATAGAGTTTGCTGTGCTGTCTGCCTCCCTGGATCATCATCCTTACACAGTGCACACACGGTAACTCCTACATGCACCTCATTGCAAGGATCTGTTTATTACACCTCTTCCTCGTTTGGTCCTTTCAGGCAGGGTCCCAGGTGCCCTCCTTCCGCCCGTACCTCCTGGCTCTTCTGACCCACCAGTCCAGCTGGACCACACTGCACCAGTGCATCAGGCTGCTGCTTGGCAGAAACCGGGAGCAAAGGTGAGTGAGTCTTGCTTTCCAGGCCTAGCAAAGGGCTTTGAGCTGGGCCACTCACTGTGTCTGAGAGAGAACAAGAGCTGCCATGTGATGAGTCTGCCAGGAGATGTAACTCAGCCAAAAACAGGCTTTGTGAGAAAAATGCTGATTTCAGTCCTGCCGATTTGTGTACCTTGGTACAAATATTACCTGCTGTTTGATGGAAGCAGCACATAAAGATTTGGCTGGGTTCTAAACAGGAAGTGCTAATCGTGAGTAATCCATCTTGCATTGCCCGTGCTGATAATTTTTATGAACACAGAGTTTGCAGGATGGCTTGGATAGCAAGCTGAGGGCTGTCTCTGTACCTGGGCAGGCTCTGCTGGATCTTTGGGTTGTACTAAACTCCTTTGCCAGTCTTTCTCTTCCTGACATCAGGCTCCCAGTGCTGATCTCTGGAGCAACCCTGGCTCTCAGCTCTCAAATAATGAAGAGCCACTGTAGTAGTATTATGCTTAAACTTGTTACACTTATGGACCAGGAGAAGGTAACAACTAATAACAGCAATACTTCTAAAGCTGGTAGTATTTCAGTTTGCTTGTTATTTTATTGTTGATCTCTTGCTCAAAATTACACGAGCTTCTGCAATCCAAGATAACAGCTGTGATAGGATGTTCCATACGCTGGGACAGTAAGGTCACTGGTCTGATTGTACCAACTATTTGTGTTCATGACCAGCTCCTGGCCTTGTGGTGCAAGGCTTCCTGTAGCCCCCACACTTGCTGAATGCCATTTATTCTGCTCTGTACTCTGTGCTGTGCTTATTGCAACAAATATTTAGTCATAATCTGGGAACAGAACCAAACCCCTTCTTGGGACTTAATGGATCCTATTTTTACATTTGCAGATGTTTCTTTTTTCACAGCACTCATCTTGTTTAGTTATGCTTCCATGTGTTTGTGTGCTGCCCAAGGGCTATGTTGACTCTAACTGGAAATCTGTCTTCTTTTGTCTTCTGGCAGGTTTGACCCAACTGCATCCTTGGATTTCTTGTGGGCCTGTATTCACATTCCTCGGATATGGCAGGGAAGGGACCAGAGAACTCCTCAGGTATTGGTTCAGTTCTTCCAAGATTCCTCTCTGGATGGAGTGAGAGGCAATGTTTTCACAGTGCCTGATTTTTCCATGGCCAGGAGGTGGCTGGAGTGATTCAGGTGCAGCGTGCCAAGTTTGCTGCCTGTACCTCAGCTGGTGATCTGGTTGCTCTGCTATGTTACATATTACGGTGACAATTTGGAGTCCAAGAAGCTGATATGAACACACAAAGTTTGCCCACTTGGCATTTCCCCTGCAGTAATTGCCACAATATCTGTTAAAGGCACAAGGCTAGAATGGCAAGGGAGGTAAAACCCAACGTGGGATAATTCCCATTTTACAAAGAAAAGGAGGTTGTGTCTCTTCTCCACAGAATTTCTTTCATTTGGTTACTGAATTATTGTTTTTGACCCATCACACATGCTGTGATGGAAGTAAATGAATTCAGAAAGTAGAGGAGGCATAAAGAGGTTTCATTTGTGGCTGTGATGCTTTCAGAGCTCAAGGTATGGGGCAGTTCTTAAGCCTAGTTCTAAGATACTCCATTCCAGTTGGGGAAGGTGTGTCTAGAAGAAACTAAGGATCTTGGGATTTGGTGTGAAATCATTTGGGGTGCCCTCTTGAATTACAGAAGCGCCGTGAGGAATTTGTGCTCCACCTGAAGGCCTCAGAATTGATCAGCATGGTGGAGCTGATCCTGGCTGAAGCAGAGACCAGATACCAGAACACTGACGAGGCCTCCTGCACACTCATCCAGTCTCGACTGCCTTTGTTGCTCAGTTGTTCTCATGGGGACCTTGAGAACATCAAAAAAGTAACGGAGTATCTGACCAACTGCATCCAGCAGTGGGGAAGCAGGTGAGGCTGCAAATGGGGAGCACTGTCTGCTGTAATTGTAGTTCTTGGGCACGGGCAGTCAGATAATGATGAGACTTACCAGCATGTCTTCATTAAGAGTATCATGTTCCAGAGCCCATATGAAATGTGCACACTATCCTCCCAGAGATCTGGGGAAAGAATAGGTCATTTTTAGGGGTACTTGGACAAGGAAGGTAACTTAAAAAGTGAAGTTTAAGGGCCCTTTTGCTTTTATGACATCAGCAGGATGGCATGCTTTTTTCCCCCTTTCTTTCTTTAAGACAATGCTTATTTTTAATTACTAGTTCCTAACGTGGGTTTTCTTGTCTACTCATTCCTTGAGTCACTGTTCATAACACATCCTGTTTCTGACTGTTACGATTGCTCTTTAAGCTGAATGGAGACCAGATTGTTTCCTAACAGCTATTTTAGGGCTGTGGAAAGAACAGGAAGATGAAGTTTTTGTGGCAGTGAAAGGAACTGAGCTAATTCCAACCTTGCTTATGGTGATGTTAGGAAAGATACTGAGTAATCTCAGTTGCTATTGCACTGAATTGCCTCCCAGTACAGACTGCCAGGTATCTACAAGAGTTTCAGGTGTTGAGAGACCATGTCGCTGAAGGGTTAGTCTGAAGGGTCGTGGTTCTGACTTCTTTTCCAATTGGGATGGGGGTGACCATGAGTACCATGTGCATGGACTTTACTGGAGACGTAAGCAGAGCTTTCTTGTCCTGTGCCCCTTTGTAACTGCAGTTTTCTAACTCCAAATGGCCTGATTTGGATAATGATGGATTCCCATAGACTTTGGATGGACCTCCGTAGATGGTAAATGATCTGAGTAGTTCAAAAGAAACAAAGACTTATAAAACACTCGTTGAGACTAGTGGTGGCTGCTCTTTTTACATTGTCTTCTTGCCATATGCAGGAAGTCTGTTACTAATCTGATGGATGTCTGCTAGTTGAACTGATGTAGTGGCTGACCTCTCCCTTTTTCCTTTAGCTCTGTGGGGAAATGTTGCCAGGACCTTCTGCTGCAGATATACCTGCAGCTACCTGAGCTCCTTGTGCCTATGCCTGAGATGCTTCTTACCAGTGAAGGAGCCAGAGACAGTAGCACTTGCAAGGTAAAGTTAGAGGCTTAGGAAAGCCCCTTTCCAGTTGTGTGTGCAGAGCTGATGCCCAGTTTAGAAGGCAAGGATGGACAAAAGCTTCCTGGATGACTTTGGCTCTTCTGTTACCCCTTCCCTGCCTGCACTCTCAGGAGCAGAGAGTTCTGGTGTGGTTTATTTTGCAATGTCCTTCTATAATATTGTATAAACTCCACAAGCTTCTGTGTGCCAAAGACTTCTGTAAAGCACAAGTGTGCAGATGTCTGATCCTGCTTTGATGTCTGTAGGGACTGTGGCTTCAGATCCTGTGCCAGCTGGAACGTTGCATTTTCTCACAGATTCGACCTGAAAATAATTTCTGTTAACCCCCCTCTGCAGCTGGAAAGGAATTGGGAAACACTGCTGAAGAGCCACAGGCTGGCTTGTACTTTAAACTTCTTAACGATTTACTCATTATTTCTCTTCTAGCTTGATGCCCTGGTTCACAGATTCATTAACCTCCTCGCAGACACAAGTGACTCCAAGTCATCTGAAAGCCGTGTGTGGGATGCCAATATGGCCTGCAGGAAGCTGGCTGTGGCTCATCCCATCCTCCTCCTTAGGTACCTCTCTCTCTTCTCCCTCTGTGTGGCTGGGGTTCATTGTAAAGCATCCACCCTTGTCCTCGAAGGGCAACAGACTTGCAGCAATCATGATGATGGTGAGGGAATTCACCTTCATGTACAGAAATCAAGAGAAAGGGCAGCAAAGTCTTATCTCTTACCATGAGGCAAGACCCCTTTTGGTTCCATGTGTGTCAAGAAATAGTCTTCTCAGAATTGGAGACTAGAGAACAGAATATGGGTGGGAAATGGGGCTTGCTGAGTCTGTAGATACAGAGACCAAGTCCAGAAGCCTGAGAGAGGATAAGGGATGCTGCCTTCCAGGAACTGAAGTGTAGCAACATGTAACTGTTCCTCGAAAGAGGATAGATGTGGATTTTCTTGTTTGGTGTTTCAGGCACTTGCCAATGATTGCAGCACTGCTGCACGGCCGCGTTCACCTCAATTTCCAGGAGTTCAGGCAGCAGAACCACTTGACCTTCTTCATCCATGTCCTGGGGATTCTGGAGCTGCTCCAGCCGCAGGTCTTCCAGAACGAGCACCAGGCGGCACTCTGGGACTGTCTCCTGTCCTTCATCCGTCTGCTGCTGGTAGGAAAATCCCTCCTTCCCTGCCTGTGGCAGCGTCTGGCCACTAGAGGGGGAAGCTCGTGTAACACAGGGCCAGCCCAGCTCTTCCCTTTTGGAGGGAAAACCTTCATATGTCTAAGAACAAAAAAGTGTATTAAGTACCTTGGAGAGCTTGACGAGGAGACAGGAGATCAAGAAACTGCCCCCCGGCACCCAGAGGTGCAGGATGGGCAGTGCATCGCTGCATTTTTTTGGTTAACTCTCATCTTGTTGATCCTTTCCCAGAACTACAGAAAATCCTCGCGGCACCTGGCTGCCTTCATCAGCAAGTTCGTCCAGTTTATCCACAAGTACATCACGTGCAATGCCCAGGCAGCTGTCTCCTTCTTGCAGAAGCACTCGGATCCACTCCAGTAAGTTTCCTTATGCTGGCTGGCCCGTGCACAGTCAGACTGCCAGAAGCTAATCAGACAGAGGACAGCAAGAGGATGTGACAAAATAGCTGTTATTATGAGACTTTTTCACCCTTAGCTCCCTTAATTCTCTATTGTGATGAGCAGCATATCCCTTTTTTATAGGTGAAAACTGAGCCCAAGGAAGTCAGATAATGACTCTAACTTATACATGGCCAAAATATCCTACTGGGTTACTGTAGTACAGTTGTTTCCAAGGGGGCAGCTGGAGGGTCTTTCCTTGGATTGGTGGCTGCAGGGTCCTACCTGCAGATATGTGGGGAAAATGCATTTGAGTTCCAGTTATGATGAAAGGAAAAACCTGTTTCTGCTTTTGAGAAACTGTTTGGTTTAGTGTACCTATCTGTACTGTTACTTGTCCTCATGCCCTAATTGCTACTGTAAGCCAAACATGCCACCTCTTTCCCTCAGTGACCTGTCATCAGACAACAGTGACCTAGCAATGCTGAAGTCTCTCCTGGCTGGGCTGAGCCTGCCTAGTAAGAGTGGCACCTTGGACAGGGGCTCTGATGAAGAGAAGGATGGTGAGTCTGGATAGGGGACAAGATATTCCAGCTGGTGAACCAGCAGGATGATTTGGAGCTAAGTCCTTACAATGGGCTGTGTGCTGTGCTCGTTCTTCTTGTAATAGCTCAGTGAAAGGGTGTTTAGGGTGGAGAATGGCACTTGTATGCTCAGCACTGGGAAATCAGTATCTGGGGTGGGTTAATCTGTTTTCCTGCCAGTGGTATCACTGCTGGAGCAGAAGGACAGCCCTTAACAAAGGTGAGTTTCCTGGTTGTGGGTTTTGCTTTTCTCAGCCACCCTTAATGATTGACCTGTTGGGGGACTGTAAGGGTACATCCACTCCTCCACTGTTTACAACGTGCATGGGAAAATTATCCAGTATTAAAAGAGCTTACAAAGCTTCCTTCTCAGTGTCAGCTGAGGTGGGTGCCAGGAGGTGCAGTGAGGTTGGAGACAGTGTGAGAGCCAGGAGCTGTATTGCAGTTTTGCTGGTTGGCTCATGATACACCACTGCACTGGTAGGGATTACCAGACAGCCCACAGACTGGCAGTAGTGACCTGTTCTCTCTCTTTCCCCCAGATGAAGCAGCAGCTGGCTCTCTCCCTCTTGTCAGTGTGTCTCTCTTCACTCCTCTCACACCAGCTGAAATGGCCCCTTATATGAAGAGGCTTTCCAGAGGCCAAACAGTGGAGGGTAAGTGAGGATTTGCAGAGCTGTGCAAAGACACAGGGAAAATGCAGACATTTGCCAAGCCTGTTACCTGTCAGCTACAGGCTAGTATCCTGTTTCAGTCTTGTGTTCGGAAGTCTCCAGTAGTTAGGATGTTGTTCCATTTTTGGATTAATTTGTCCATAACCTTCTGTGTTTCTATGACAGAGGCTTCCTAGGATGCTGTTAGCATTTAGCTCAGCAGTACTTCAACTGCCTCTGCTTTGGGGCTCTTCAAGGATCTTTTAAGTGTTTTGGGAGATAGTATGAGTAATTCAAGGAGCGCTGCAGTTTGTGTTGAGCCAGGTCTGGAGCGCTGAAAGAAATGCCATGTTTTTCATGATAGAAAAGTACCAAACTGATGAGAAGCATAATTTTATTAGAAATCTCTACGGGGCCTTCATGGAAGAAAATCAGTCACCCTTTCAACCTGTGTCTTCCCCCAGACATCCTGGAGGTGCTGACAGACATCGATGAAATGTCCAGACGGAGGCCAGAAATTCTCTCCTTCTTTGCTGTGAGTATTGGTGTCTCAAACTGCCACTGGAAGGAAGAGATTCTTTTCACCAAGGTCTGTGTTGCACAGCCAGCTTAAGCACTACCCGTCCTCTGCTTTTTGGGTGGTTGTTGCAGCATCTTAAAGAAAAATATATCTTCAATTAGGCCTTCTGAGAGCAGGCAGTATTTCCCCTCATTGCATCATTGCATACTGGGTCTGCCATCATCCACTTTGTGGCAGAGGAAGAATTAACGCTCTGTTTTCTTCCCAGTATTGGGGCAAGGAGAGAACAGAACAGCTCTGTTGAAAAAACTGAAACCTAGAGAAAACTCAGCTGTCCCACGTGGAGTAAGATTACAGAAGGGTAATACTTAATAGTGTATGCTTAAAAGTATTCAAAACCCAGGCTAATACTTCTTACAGAGAGGGATTTCCGGGGTCAAGCCAGTACCTGCTGGATTTGTGTAGGGCTGGATTGGTGTGGAGGGGTGATAGTGCCAGTCTGAGGAGTCTGTGCTCCCTGGATGGCCCCATGATCCAAATTTGTCCATCTTTCAGACAAACCTACAGAAGCTGATGAGTTCATCAGAGGATACCTGCCGAAATCTGGCCTTTAGCCTGGCTTTGCGCTCCATTCAGAACAACCCCAGGTGAGGACCACTGGAACTTAGGCTGTCCTGACTAGTGACGTGCATTGTACTGACACTGTCATGTTTTACTCCCAGCATTGCTGCAGATTTCCTTCCCACCTACATGTACTGCCTTGGCAGCCGAGACTTTGAGGTGGTGCAGACAGCGCTGAGGAACCTGCCTGAGTACACCCTCCTTTGCCAAGGTGAGTTGAGGTCTGCCACCTTTGGGTCATGGTTGGCCTCACAAGGGTCAAAACTGGGATCCTGTGGTGAGAACAGCCCCCCCCGGGGAAGTTGCCAAGGGTCCGTGTTGCCTAGACCAAACCATCAAACAGACATCTATACCAATGATAGCTTTGCTCTGAGAGTCACAGGGTCATAGAGATAAGGGAGGCTTCCTTGAAGCAGATTTGCTCCCTTAACAGTTTTCTCTGAGCGTGATCCCTCATGTGGTCACATACCCCCAGAGCTCTTAGAGGGTGGATTGTGCCATGTTCTCCTGGAAGGAGAGAGTTTCTTGCACGGCTGCAAATGTTCACCCCAGTGTTTGTTGGTGGGTTGCTCTTGCTTGCACACTGCACCTCTCAGGCCAGTCTCACACTGTCTGTCCCCTTCACAGAGCACGCTGCAGTGTTACTGCACAGGGCCTTCCTGGTGGGCATGTACGGCCAGATCGACACCAGCTCTCAGATTTCAGAGGCCTTGAAGATTCTGCACATGGAGGCCACTATATGAAGATATGGTTCTGGAAGCTCCACTTCCAGAGGAATTAATTTAATGGACTCATCAGCTGCATTAAAGCCCTGTAAGAAGACAGTGTATTGCAACCCATGCTGGAGAATCAAAGAGGTGATGTGGCAGGCAAGACTGTGCTGAAAAAGGAGAGATCTATCTGCCTGGCTAAGATGCCATTATTGTGGGAGAAAAATCTCCTGAACATTGTGCCAAACGGGGACCACTTTCTTCATGGAAGCAGTCTTGGAGCAGCTGCTGTCAGTTTGTTGTTTGAGGTTTTTTTGACTCTCTGAGAAAGCAGAGCTGCTGGGAAAGCAGAAGGGAGTGATAGCCCTTGCACTTGAGGTATCTCCACTCTCTTGTGTTGGAGGGAACACACAGATCTGTGCAAGGGGAGAGACCACTTTGGGTTTTGGGGATGGGTGTTTGGGTTTTTTTATTTTATAATTAAAATTCTCTTTGTTTCCACTGCGCCTTTTTCTGCTCCCTTGGGTGTAGCTTGACATCCTTCTCTCCCTGTTCTTGTTATTCTAGACAAAGCATCTCTGTAAGACCTGTCTCCATGACCAAGTGCTCACAGAACTGTCTTGGCCTTTTATAGGATATGCAGGAAATGGAGGAGGTTTGGAAGGGTCAATGGGGTATCATGGATGAGTTTGGTCAGCCCCCGCCACTGACAGGACAACTTTTAAGAGGTTCCTTTTTCTATTTGTTTAAAAACAAATAAAACAAACTTCTTCATACATCTGCAAACATCCCAGCAGCTCTCCACTGTCACAGTGGAGTCTGAACAAGCAGCTGGGTTTCCTCTTTGGGATCTGCCAGTTCCTCCCTGTGACTCTTCTGACCACTTCTGTCTGGTCCTTGCCTGTTGATAAGGGTGATGGCTTATTTGCCAGCTGTCATTTGAGGGCACAAAAGGAGGCATCTTCCTTCCCCCTGCTCCGGAGGAATTACTGCTGTGTATCTTCGTTCTCCAGCTTCACTTAATTCTAGTCACCAGTTTGTTCTCACATTGTTTATCTCTATTCCTCTGGCACTCCATTTGTTAGTAGAGAAACTCTGTAATACTCTAATGACAAAGATCCTGGAGGAATTTTATAGGTAGCTGTAAGTAAGTCTGTATCTCCTTGCTGGTGGCAGGGATAGTTGTGACCTCATGGGTGGCTGAGTGGAGAAATATTTTCTGTTCTTGCACATGAGGAAGACCACAGCTGAGCACTTTTGCTAGTGTGTCAATATGTGAATGAATGTCCAGCTGGCTTTGCAGAGAGATGGAGAAGAAAAGAGGGAGATCTGAACCTCCCATCAACTGTAAGTAGCCTTGCCTTTAAATAGAGATTAGAGCCATCAGTAATGGAGGCAACATGCTCTTTTCCTCAGCAGCATCTGCTTCGCATCCGGAGCCACTACTGTGGCAATTAGCTCCATATAAATTATGTGGAGGAACAGCTGAAGGAGATCAAGTCAGTGGAATGGGTTTCCTGAGGGGCTCAGTGACAGCAGGATTAACGCCTGTCCAAGGGGAGCCAGTAATCTCACTGGGAGCCCTTACCTTAGTCCCTTATCAGACATTATTAAGGCACTGCTCAGTTTGTCAGAGCAGGGAGGTAGTTGGTGCTGCTGTGGGCCTAAAGCAGCTGGGAACTTGTGGGACTGGCTGGAAAAGGGCTTTTCCCAGGACTTGGAATCAAGGAGCAAGGAAGGTATCTCAATACTGTTACCACACAGAGACAGCAAGTCAAACACAGCAGTGGTGCTCTGGGGAAGATTCTCTCTGCAACTGGGGCTTTCCAGAAATCCTGCTCCAGGGCTGCAACTGGAAATATTTACAGGCAAAAACAAACAGCATAGTTGGTCCCAAATTCCACTGTGTCTGTTTGGCAATGCTTGTGGTGAGCAGACCTGCTCTGGGAGGCCTGTTTCAGAGAAGCTTGGATTTTTGGCAGAGCAACTTCATGACCCCTCGGACCAGGACAGCCAGATTTTGCAGAGCAGTGTGGAAAGAGATGTGTCTGTGAAGGTGGAAGGAGCATCCCTTTAGCAGCACGAGCAATCATCTTTAGGGAGATCAGTAAACAAATCCAGAGAGAGAGAATGTGGGTGGAAGTTACTCTGCAGAACTGGGATTTTCCATAGATCTCCCAGTACAAAAAGCATCATCTGTGATTTGTTGATCTCTCTGCTTTTTGCTGTATTGAAGGTTCCCACGATGCATTTGCTCTGCTGCCACCCTCTGCTTTAACGCACTGGAGCTAACCAGGTTGCCTTGGCTTGAAGCACATTACCAAAACCAGATCAGAGCTGAGAACAGGACTGCCAGGGGGCGCCTGGCTGTGCCAAGACAGCTCAGGGCAGGAGCCCATTGCTGCTGTCTGGGAAGGCAGCCGTGACAGCTCTGAAGTGGTTGGTGACAGCAGTACTGATGGCCTGACACTCGCCCGCCTTTTCATCTGCGCTCTGTAACTTCCATCTCTGCCTGGCTGAGCACCTTCTCTCCTCCTGCTCTGGCTGAGCTGACAGTGTCACCCTTCATGGGTCTGCTGGGCTCCTCCTGGGGGCTGGGGCTGTCTCCTCTGTCTTGAAGAGCTGGTGCCTTGCTCAGAAGATGGAGGAGTGGTGAGGAGGTTTGCAGGGTCTTTCCTGGCCAAGCCTGGAGGCCCCCATGACTCACAGTCATGCATGTCACTGCTCCCACCTGCCTTAAAGGCAGCACATCCCAAAATGGTGCAAAATCCCAATTTTCTACTATGATCTTTTGTAGGCAAGAACTTCCTTTGGAGAACTGGGCTGTCAGGGCTGGCATCTGGGGCTGGAGAATGTACTTAACAGTGCCCCGTGGGGAGGCATTTTGTCTTCTCAGATACACTGGGAATCCCATCCCAGCTGTAGGGGAGGTATGAAGTCAAGGGAAAACCTGGTGACAGGTTTGTTTGCCATCCTGTGGCTGCACCCAGCTCAGGGCAGGGCTGGCACAACCCTTGTGCATCAGCTGGCCCTGCTTGGGTGCCTGCATGTCTGGCACTGGGTAGAGGTGGTACAGGGCTGGGGAGTGAGGGGAGGAGCTGGGTAGTCCTGGAGCAGCTGAGGGACTGCAGAGCCCTCCCTTCCCCTGAGCACCATCTGGCAAAGGATAGGGCAGGAATAACTGAGCTGAGGCTGGGAAGAGGCCCCAGCCTGGCTGGGAGGAGGTAGCATGGTGCAGGCAAACTGCAGCAGGAGAGATGAAGACTGGGACGTGACACCTCCTCACTCATGGCTGGGTGCTCCCAAAGCCCACCTGCTTCCCCACAGAGGTGACCAGGTCCCACCTCCACACCCTGCAAGCATCAGGGGATCACAAATCCCCTGCAAACACTGGGTACCTTCTGTGATGGTTTCCTACTGCAAATGATTTCTCCCTGCTGCAAAGATAAATGTTTTTATGACCTCTGATCTAAACATCATGTTTTTATGTCCCAGATGTGGCAGCCTCAGGAGGGGCATGGACACTTGTCTAGCATGCACATGATGGACCTTCACTGCTTGGCTGGGCACAAGTGGTCATCTCTAACCTGGCCATACCATACTCCTGCCTGACCCCATGTGGCTGGACGTGTGGCCCCTTGCAGGTGCCAGTGCCCTGGCCCAAGGTTGTGGCTGTTTGAACCAGCTCTGGACAGGGCTGTGCCATCCCAGGAACTCTGAGGATATCCTGGAGCACCATGTGAGTTTGGCCATGAGCAGGGCATGACTAACCAGGGAGGTGCCTGCACGTTCCTGTCTCAGTGGCTGCTGCCTCTGGGACATGCTTGGTATTGGGGAGCTGGAAGAGTCCCAACAATGAGCTCAGAGGAAAATCTGCCCAACCTGCCACGTCAGCAGTGGGGAGAGGTGTACAGGTAACAGCCAGCAACCGGGATTTCATGGTTAAAGGTATTGACATTGCGCCAGCCACTGGAAAGCAGAAAAGATAAAGAGATGCCTCACTTTGCAAGGAGCAGCGTGCAAGAAGTCTTGTGCAAAATAAGGATGGAGAAGAAAACTCTACCTCCATTACCTGGTGTCTGAATAAATGTGGGCTGTGGAGTCTATTCCTAGGACTGCTCCCTGGGGCCCTGCCATCCTCATCTGTGACCTCCATCAGTGACAAACACAATCCCACCCCTGCCTGCCCTCAATTAACTTCCTTCTGGCCATACCACAGTTCAGGACAGTATGATTCACGCTTAACTCGAGGGATAGTTCACTAAAAGCTAAAAATGGTAGGACTTTATTAGCTTTGGGAATGTCAAAGCCAGCCCCACGCCAGCTAAGGAGCTTGGCTGCTATAGGGGTAGCATTTGCCTAAGGTGGAGTGATCTCTGTGTTGTCTCTCCTTGTATTCAGATAATTTGGCCCTAAAGCAGCAGAATATAGAGCTTGCAATTTCCTGTCCTTTTAAAACCAGACCTTTATAATAACATATCTGCCTGTTCTGTGTAGCTGTTGGTGGCTTGCGTTTGGCATTACCCTGTTTGCATGAACAGCATCTCTAACGCAAGAAGATAGTGGGCAAAAAATGTCAAGACCCCCAGCAACAATTAAAAAATCCATTAAGCTACAATAGGCCAGTTATTGCTGGGTAATTATTAAGCTGTAAGAATTGCTAATTGTCTTATTAGCATTAAACAATTATGCAAATAATGGAAGACATACCATAAAAGTAATAAAATTACCTCCTTTTCTCTCGCTCTCTTTTTTTTTTTCCAAGCCAATAATGACATTCAAAATCTAAAGTGATGCTTACAGTTTTATTGGGAATGTCTTTGGAGAGGAGTGAGACACCTAAGGGCACCTAGCACAGGGCAAAGGGGACATCTCAAACCACATCTATCATATCTTGTAGAGCTTGTAGTGCTCCCACACCAGGCAGCAACACAGGGACATGCAGGTGGCTTTGGAGGACACGCAGTGGCTGCCAGGCCAGGACTGGAGAGAGTCCGAATTTTGTTCTGTCTGATGTTCTGTGGAGTCTTTGTTCTCCCCCAAATAAAGCACATAGTGCTTCAGGTTTGGCCTGGGTGAAAACAAGGCAACCTACAGTTTGCCAGGTCAATTCAGCGCAAAAGTGGAAAGTTCTGGCCTTTAGAGTTACTTTGCCTCGAGGATTTTATTGCTATTAAATTAGTAACCTGAGGTAAGAGCCAGCTTCTTTTCCAGATGAGGTTCCAGCTGGATTTCAGGGTTCAGCAATAAGCTGAACGATGAGCAAGTGTCTTTGTCCTCCTGTGAAACAAAAATAAGACCTCCTTTACCCCCACCACCAGGAAAAGGAAGCTTCACTTACTCATTTCCACAACAGACCTGGAAAAGGCAAAGTGCTGCTTTGCTTCAGCACGTTCACAGTGTTAATGACTAACAATTTTTATTGGTTTTACAGGCTTTAAACTCTGCTCCGCTGATAAGACACAGCATTTCAAAGTGCCCAAACGAGCTCCTGCTGTGGGGTGGGTCCTGTTCCCATGGTGATGCCTTGATAAACGTGGGTTCACTTAACCCAATCTCATGATCCAAACAAGTTTTGATCAGCAAAACACCTTTGCTTTCACTTTCTGACAAGACCTGTGACATTTGCAGCTCCTGGAGGATGGAGGGAACGCTCTGCCGTGGCAGTGCAAGGATTGGAGATCACCACCACCTGTTTCCCCCTCCTCAGAAGGGAAGGGGAGATCACCTTCTGCAATAAATACCATTCCCAATCCTGTTGGAGGGCTGCTTTTAGTGTCCTGGGACTGGCAGCCCACCAAGCTGCTGTTTGTGGCCTTTGCATTTTCCTTCTCACCTGGTGAGTAGGATGCAGGATGGGATCAGTCTCTCATCCTTGTTGCTTAGAAATAAATAACTTTGTGAGGTCACCCAGTAGCCTGTCCCTCACCTCACTGTTTTGGGGGATAGGAAAGCCAGCAAGTCATCTGGCTGGCAGACAGCAGGGACGTTTTTCAGTTTTGATGTGACATTTTGTTATACCTGAGTGACAGGACACACTTTGCTCTGGTGCTCACTGGTTTGTTTGTTTGTTTTTTTCCTTTGAGGTTTTAGGATAAAGGATTTACCATTTACGAGCTTCTTGGGGGTATGTGTCACAGAGGGATTTACCAGAGTGCCTTTTCCTGTAACTTCACATTTCCCTTTCATCTTCTTTCAATAGATATTCATGCTCAGACTTGAATTTTGTAATAACTTTTTTTCTGCTACTTTTGCTGGTCAAACTAGTCAGGCTCTGAGGAGAGGCAGGTTATGGTGCAGAAGCATTTCTGTGTGAGTAGCTGTGAAATTGTTGGGGCTTTCTTTTCCCTGTTTTGGGCCTTTCTGTCTCTGTGGAGTCAGCCTGGCTGCCTTCTGGGAAGAGAGAGCTGATGAGGCATGTTACTGATGAGATGCATACTTCTTCCTTCTCATTTTGAATCCCTCGATTTAATACAAGCCACTGGCACGGGAATGTATGAGAGCTCTTGGCTACACAACACACTTCCTATTGTTGGGAGCGAGCAGCCCTGCACACAGCCTGCGGCAAAATTAGGAAGTGGCTTGGTTTGATCAGCTGATTTCTCACAATAGTTAAAAGACGTGATTTTTCTATGATGTTACGTTCCCTTATGGCAAAAAAAAAAAAAAGGCATCACTTGATTTTCAGCTTCATGAGGCCCTGCATTGTCTGATGCAAGGAATTGACCCTTCCTCCCTTCAAGTCCTCAAGCTAACAAAAGTCGGTTGTTATTCTTTGGGCTTTAGGGTGGTCCTAGGCATGTATTTAAGCTTTTCTCTCTAGTGGTGGTAAAGCCCACGCTGCTGCATATGGGAATCAGGATAAATTTAAGAGGTGATGGAAGAGAGTCATCCCCACTAGTCATAGTCCTAGCAACTGTCAGGAAGCACTCAGCATTTCTCTGTTGCAGTCTGGTATCTAGGAAGAGAACTGAAAAGGCCTGAGAAAGAGAAAGAAAAGTGTCTGTAAGTAGAGAAGAATGAATCAGTCCATGTCTGTGGTGTGCTGCTCCAAGAAGCTTCCAAACATTCCTTGGGAAGGACTCTAGGGAAGCAGGCACTGTGCTCGTGGAAGTGCTTTGCTCTGGGAGCCACCTGGGCATCACAGGTGGGAAACCTCACCCAGCAGCACTGGGAAAAGCTCAGTGAGGGGGGCAAGGTCTGCAAAACAGGATAAAGACATATAAGGCTCCTCAAAGGAAAAGATGCAGAAAGGAAAAAATTACAATCCAGAGTAAGGATTTGTAAGCACCATCCCATGAGGAACATCCTGGCAGCGCAGAGGTTGTGGGTAATATGTAGGCAGCTGTGCAGGCAGCTCTGCTCCCTTCCTGCCCCGTTCCTCTCTCTAGAGCTTGTTAGTTTACCTGTTGGTGCATTAAAGACTCATCATAGCTGTAAACTCCCACAGAGCTCTCCTTAATCACCAGCTAAGAGCGTCGCACAAGGCTCTGATACCTGTACTTTGGAAAGCCATTATTGGCCCAGCTGTAATACTCTTACTGCATTAGCAAACTCCTTCAGCGATGTCATTTTAATCACCTTAGTGTATAATGTGGACCTGATTCTTCTGGTGCACCCAGGGCTATGCCTCCAGCCTAACCCTCTCTCGGGATGCACGCCTTGGAACCAGCAACTAATAGTTTCTTCTTGTGGTGTCTGCAAGCCTGGATGCCTTTGTGGTATGACCAAGAAGGTAAAAAAACAGGGCCTGGTGCAGGGAGGGACAAGGACAAAAGTAGTGGCCTGTGATATACAGGAAAGCACAAGTGCTCTCCAAGTCCAGCCTGGCTTTCCGTGCTGTGGGTCTGCTTCCCCTGCCACCCACCCCAGCTGCCCTTTCCTAAAGCACAAGGTAATGAGAAGGGACTAACTGCATTGACACGTTAAGCTGGGTTCGTTAGAAGACAGATTGTCATGTTAAACAAATACATTTTAAAAGAACTAAGTCTCATTCCCTGGGCCGTGCCCCATCTGGGCCATGAAATCCCAAAGGGGTAAGTACAGCTGTGTCAAAGCCATGCTCAAAAGCAGATTTTCACTGTTTGTACGACCAGCAACAACTCCATTTCCCAACACCATTTCCTTCTCCTCCTTTCCCAGTGCTGTACTACATTGATTGCGAGCGTGGCAGGGGATGCAAACTGCTTTTATCTTTCTGTAAGTCTTTGGGACTTCTGGAAAGAAACCCCACGGACACATTTCCGAAACCCAGAGCATCCTCTTTATTTCTTACCAAGCCCTAAGTTACCTGAGGATGGGAAGGGCTGCCCATCGTTAGCCAGGCTTTTCGTAAATCATGCAAATTTCATTAATCTAATGAAAAGGTGGTGTGGAAATGTGAGACAGATCAGCTTCCAGGTACCAGTGCTGCAAAGGCAAGTGTCTTTTTCGAGAGAGGAGTGAAAAACCCCAACTTTGAGTTAATCCAGCGTTACTTTGGATGGGTCCCTTGGCACTCTGATTAATTTTGAGCGCAGATGTTTCTGCTTTCCTTCACAGAACACTCCCAGGACTCGGGAGCAGGCTCACGGTGCTGCATTTCCTCCTTGCCACACCACTCTTGTTATGGTCGTGCAGAGAACATATGCTAAGGCCTTATTACAAGGGATTCCTATAAATGGCATAAAGGATTAATAATGTATTTATAACACAACTTTGTTTTAGTATAAAGTGATCTATAAATTTGTAATAAATGTTTTATAATGTTTTTGTAGCCTGTTATAAATGATAAATGGGAGACTATAGATGCCACATCAAATATTCATGCTGCATTGTGTGCATTATTATGCCATTACTGTTCAGGAAACCATTAATAATAAAGTGAATGGAGATGTAAAAGTTGCTGACATGCCCAGCAAGCCATTTATAATGAAATGTATAATCCTTACCATAAAGTAAATACATTGGCCAGTGACTGTTGATGAAATGGAAACGCTCTGAATTATTTGTAAGGTATTTATATATTAATGTATATTATCCATATCATGTCATAGAAATGCCGTTAATATATTATATGTATTATTAATTATTTTCCCCTAATTTATAGGCAGCTCTTTAAGTGTTACCTTGTCTCTTCTGCTGTTCTGGCAGCTGCATGAGGTCTGGTGAGTTATTTTATGGGATGTGTGTGTAATGAACAGGCAGTCACAGAGCCGGCAGGAGCGAGCCCAGCACGGCAGGATGGCAGTGGGGACCCCCTTCCTGCCCCCTCACCCCCCACCCCACGTGTCCCCGTGGGGACGGGGCCCAGAGCTGCTGGCTGTGGGTCTTTTCCAGCCAAAACCATTCCGTGATTCCGTGACAGCTGCCAATGCCCTGGGATGGAGAGACCCCCCTGTCCCCGGCTGGCATCCCTCCATCCCTCCCCAGGGGCCATGAGACCTCTGGGCAGCCCTTCTTCATCCTCCTCCTCCTCCTCCTCGTCCTTTGGCCGGTGGCACCTGCCGAGGGTGGCAAAGGGGCTCACGGTGGCACCTCCGGAAGGTGGCAAAGGGGCTCGTGGTGGCACCTCCGGAAGGTGGCAAAAGGGCTCACGGTGGCACCTGCCGAGGGTGGCAAAGGGGCTCACGGTGGCATCTCCCGAGGGAGGCAAAGGGGCTCACGGTGGCACCTCCGGAAGGTGGCAAAAGGGCTCACGGTGGCACCTGCCGAGGGTGGCAAAGGGGCTCATGGTGGCACCTCCCGAGGGTGCCAAAGGCGCACACGGTGGCTCCGGCACCACTTAGGGTCGGTTTGACACCCCCGGCGAGGGCGGCGATGCCGGGCACAAACCCGCCCTCCCAGCGCTGGAGCATCCAGAGGACAGTTAAATACAGGCGATTTATTCTGATTTTTAACTTTTTTTTTTCCGCCCTCTACAAACAGGGAGAAAAGACCCTTCACGCTGACTTAAAACGACTCACGAGAAGGACACTCGGGATGGTTTTTTTTTTGCGTGGCAGCAGAGGAAATGTCCCTGGAAGCGCGATGTGCGGGGCGCCGTGTCGCGACAGGGGGGGATGTCCGAAGGTGCTGCTGCCGTGGGGTGAGTCGGCTCCGTGGGGCGGGACGGCGAGACGGCTCCGTGGGGCGGGACGGCGA
>VWZG01002480.1:1492187-1633797 GCA_013396735.1 Grallaria varia | reverse complement strand
GGAGGGAGGCGGTCCCGCGGGGAGGCCCCGCCCCTCGCCCGCCCCTTTCCCCGCCTCCTCCCGCGCGGTCCGGCCGATCCCCGCGCGCCGCTCCGGCCGGGCAGGGCGCGGTGCGAGCGGAGGGTGCGCGTCCCCCGCATCCCACCCGCCCGAGCCCCGCATCCCCGCAGCGCCCACCGCGTCCCCCCGTCCCGCTCCGCCGGGGCCATGGCCGCCATCCAGAACCTGCAGCTGTGGTGCCGGCAGCAGTGCGAGGGCTACCGCGATGTCAGCATCACCAACATGACCACCTCCTTCCGCGACGGCCTCGCCTTCTGCGCCATCCTGCACCGCCACCGCCCCGACCTCATGTGAGTACCTGGCTGGGCGTCGAGGTCCGCGCCCCGGCCTGGGACCCCCCGCTCATGGCCGGTGACCCTCGCAGGGCTGCGGCCACCCTGCCGTCCATCGGGCTGTGGACCCCGGGTCGTCCCCCCACCCAGAACACTTGCCGAGCTGGGGCCGTCCTGCTGTCCATGGAGCTGTAGGTGGGATGTGGCCATCCTGCCGTCCAGGGAGCTGCAGATGGGATGTGGCCATCCCGCCGTCCAGGGAGCTGCAGGTGGGATGTGGCTGTCCCACTGCCCTTTGGGCTGTGGACCCCATGCCCTCCATCTGCCCAGGACCTCTCACCAGGCTGTGGCCATCCCACCATCCCTGGAGCTTCAGATGCGATGTGGCCATCCCACCATCCTTAGGGCTGTGGACCCCATGCCCTCCATCTGCCCAGGACCCCTCACCAGGCTGTGGCCATCCCACCATCCCTGGAGCTGCAGATGGGACGTGGCCATCCCGCCGTCCATGGAGCTGCAGCTGGGATGTGGCCATCCCACCGTCCTTAGGGCTGTGGACCCCATGCCCTCCATCTGCCCAGGACCCCTCACCAGGCTATGGCCATCCCACCATCCATGGAGCTGCAGATGGGATGTGGCCATCCCACCATCCCTGGAGCTGCAGATGGGACGTGGCCATCCCACCGTCCATGGAGCTGCAGCTGGGATGTGGCCATCCCACCATCCTTAGGGCTGTGGACCCCATGCCCTCCATCTGCCCAGGACCTCTCACCAGGCTGTGGCCATCCCACCATCCCTGGAGCTGCAGATGGGACGTGGCCATCCCACCGTCCATGGAGCTGCAGACCCTGAGCCCTCTGCCTGCCCTGGGCTCTCGCCCTCCCTGTGGGCACATCACCAGCAGCAATCTGCTCACACCCACGCTCAAAATCTCCAAGAGAAAAGCTCCTCTCTCCCTCTGCCTACATGCTTTCTGTTCCCCGCCTATATTTTCCCTTTTCTTCCATCTGTGTCTGAGTTATAAATGTTTTAAAATGCGCCCTTTCCATTGCAACACAAGTTCAGGCACCAATCTTTGGGGGAGCGTTTCCTTCTTTGCTGTTGTTTGCTTTGGCTGGGCTCTCCTCTCTCAGCCCCACAGCAGCGCTCAGGAGCGAGGTGAGAGCTATTTAAACTAAGTGCAGTAGAAGGGCAGAGCCCAGCAGCCACTGGATTCCTGCACATCCGAGAGCCCAGCAGCCACTGGATTCCTGCACATCCTTGTTTTTCCCATCTAAAGCTCTGGCCGTGGGAGGTTAAGTGCTTTCCGTGCCTTGCTGATGCCATTGCTGGTGCCCTGTGTGGTTTGAACTGAATCTGCCCAAATGTTAACATCTGGGAAGGTGAATTGCCAAAGAAGGTCACAGGTCCTGCGTCATAGTTGGTTTTTCTTTTGGTTTTGTTTTTATTCCTGGGTTTTTTGAGATGGAGGGATTGAGGAAGGAGATAAAGGCAAGGCAGTAGCTCAGAGTGCCCGGAGCATTGATTGAAGTGTTAAATGTCTCCTGGTCAGATGTGTCCAGCTGGTAGAGGAACAGGCTGGGTGGTCTGTACTGCAGTTTTCCTCCTGTTCCATGTAGTCCGCCTTTTTCCTCATGTTCCCAGGGCAACTTGCCACATGGGTTTGTGTGCAGAGATTCCTCTTACAGGTGTTTCACTTCTTGGTGGAACCCAAGAGACGATCTTCTTCTGTTTCCTCTCCTCCATTGTGTTGAGACTTGAAAGGAGGCTGGAGCAGTGGCAGGTTGGTGCAGGAGCTCTGGGCACACTTTCTCTGTTGTCCCTGGGCTTGGGCAGTCACCATAGTGTTGCTGTGTATGACTTCGTGACGTGCTGTCATGTCCATGTGACTCCAGATATTTCCTTTCCTTCCTTTGATTCACAGTGCCAAAAATACAAAAAGCCAGGGCAGAAAGGTTGAGGTGGCCAGGAGGGGCTTGTAGAGGGGCCATGGCTGTACATGGGGGCTCAGAGACGTGAGAGCTGGAATAAACCTGTTGCCCAGTTTAGTGGGTTGTTTCTAATCTTTGAGCTGTGCAACAAGGGTTGTGGATAGACATATCATAAATAAATTCTCCTGTGCTGCAGAGGGAAGATGTTCCTTGTGGCATCTCTCTGTTCCCATTCGCTTTCTTTTATGATGGACATTCTTCCTGGCTTTATTCAGGATCTTTCAGAAGCTCTTTCTGACTTGGAGCAGCTCAGCAAGGACTGCCTGAAGAGAAGCTTTTACCTGTGACCTCTCTCCTCAGTGTCAGTGCTGTAATACAGGAAAGCACCAGATGTATCCTTGGCTGGGCAAAGTCCTGCTGGGAAGAAATTACACTTTGAAGTGGCTGTTGGCCAGGGCTGCTGCGTGTCATGTGTTGGATCCCGGAGCAGAATACTTGTGCAGATTGTCCTTGTGTATGTAAAAGCTTCTCTGAGTGTTCTTGGTGAAGGAGACACTGGTGGAGAAATGCAGCTGGGTGCACATGTGGCCCAGGGGCTCCTCCTGGGCTCCTGCCCTTGCTTCTAGCAAAGACCCACTTAGAAATTAAAACTATCAAGCTGAAGATAAAACTAGGAAAGGGCAACTGGTGTTTGGAGTGCTTGGTGTGTTTGCAGCAGCTCTGCTGTGTATAAATCACTTGCAGAAAGGTTCAGTCACGGCATCAGGGTTTTGCAACAGTTTTCTGTCTTAGTTTACACAAATTACATTCTTGGGCAGAGTGCAGGGGATTTCTCCTTGCGGGAGCCTGAGAAATTCCCAGGAAAACTTCAAGCAATTGCAAAACATGGACGTAATCACAGGCTTTTCTTGTGAGATATGTGGCTCAGAGGACAGGCTGGTGGGGGTCTCTCCTCCCTTCCTGTTTTCTTGCTGGAAAACATACGGAAAATGCGATAACTTCTCCAGAACTTAGCTGATGTTGGTTGGGTGTTATCAGTGAACAGGGCGGGCTGTGTAAAATTAGAAATTCATTTCCCACTCACTTCCCACTCAGGCAAGAATGCTCCAGGGGAGTGGAGCTGCATGATGCTTTACCATGGAAATTCATTTCTTTTTTGTCCCAGCTGCAGAGTGCTTCAGAGTCAGTCCCAGCTGGGCAGGCACGCTGTGCCAGGCAGGTCCCAGCCCCTTTCCTGGGGTCACTGTGGGATCCTGAGGCTCCTCTCATCAGAGGGACATGAAGCCTCATGGCAGCGTGGTGGGAGACTGAGCTCAGCAGCTGCCACGTGTGGTGGTGGTTGTGCAAACTCCAGCCACGGTTTTGGTGGCCTTGGCCTGATAAGTGAGTTGGAAGAGGCAGGGGAGCTGTGCACACTCACTCGCATATTAATACCAGATGTCAAGGAAAGGTTTTTATTAAGAACCTTCTCTTCGTTTGGGGTCTTGCACTTTCCCAGGCTGCGAGCTGGTGGCTGGGCTGGTTGTGAAATGCCCTTTGGCAGCTGAGCAGCAGCGGGTGCCCTTTCCTGCAGCAGCATTTCCCAGGTCACTGTTAGCTCAGCGGGGCAGGATGAGGCCAGTGGTCACCAGGACAGGCAGGGAGGGTGCTGACCCTGCTGAGGACAGGTTGCCTGCAGTCTCCATCTCCTTAGCAAGAGGCTGGGGTGAAGCAGAGTCGCCTGTTTGGGTTTGTGGTTTGTGTGACAGGCGTAGGCGAGGGGAGGATAATTTGGGAGTCAGGAGCAGGGTCTGTTGTTGGTCACCCCAGCAGCACTCTGCAGCTGCCAGCAGGAGCACAGCAGTGTGGACAGCATTCCTGAGGGGAGGATGAGCCGGGGTGTAGGAGGGGACCATCTTCCACCTGGGATTCCCAGCCTGTCCCTTCTCCCCAGATGTTTGCAACCTCCAGAAAGAACGCAGCTGAGAGGTCCTATTCCAGCAGAGCATGGATTTGAATCCCCTGTCCAAGGACTGTGAGCTGGCCAAGGGTACCTCCCTCCCTCTTTTTCAGTGATCCTTTTGACTGCACATATCTCATTGTCTGTGGACAAAATAGCACAAAAGTGCCAAGAAGCAGAAACTTTTTTGGTGCCATTGTGGCTCTGGGATTTATTTATTTTTTTCTCTGTCTGCTCCAAGGTCAAGTTTCCAATCAAGTCAGTGCTTGCAGCAGCAGAGATTCCTCCTATGGAAGCACATGTGCTTGCAGAGGACTCTGGCATGTTTGCAGCTGGAGCAGTGGGTGGTCACAGAGGTTTGCGGGCATGAGAAATGCTTGGCCACTTTTTTTTGCTAAGGGAAGGGTTTTTTTGGGAGCTAAAAACTTTGCTCTTATTCCTGTGCTAGTGAAATCCACTCTGATTTGTTTCCAACACTGGAGGCCCTCTCTTGGGTCACATTTATATTTTTCAACTCTTCCTGTTAATTCAGTTGCCTGTGTTTTCTCAGTGGAGAGCTCCTGCTTCTCTGTTTGTATTAGCTTTGCTGTCTTAGGATTACATTGGTCCAGAGAGTTTTGATATTCCAAGACAGGAGATGCACCAGCAAGATCAATTTCCAAAAGAAATATTATATGTAAGCAGTTCACCTGAATAGCCAGGGAAGAATTGATGCTGAGAGGTCAGGAGGCTCTTGAAATGACCAAATAACCTGGTTGTTTGCACTCTCTTTTGAGGAATAGAAGGGGATTTGAGACATTCACCATGAAAAGATGGGGGTTTTTAGGTCTCTGCTCCATGCCAGGCAGTGCACACACCACCACAGCAAACAGCACAGTGTGGCTGAAGGCTCCTGACTGACAGTAAATAGTAACTCCAGTGTGTTATGTCTCTGCATGACCAAGAAAGCAGGAGCTCCCCTTTGCTCTTGCAGGTGTTTTCATGCATTTGCCTGCTACAGAAACTATTTGGGAGCAGAACTGGGAGTGAGGCAGAGAGCTGCAATCACTTCCTTCAGCTGACTCTTAAAAAAAGGCATTTTTGTCACTGGACTCAACCAGGGTGATCATATCTATTGTTTCACTGAAATTATTTCGGCTTGTGATTATTTTTGTTGCTCTTTTTAATCCATTGTCTCAGGGAAGGGAAATCTCTGGGCTGGAGCACGCTGCTTGAAGAAAAACCTCCACAATTCCCTTTGATTTTGGACAGGAAAGAGTCTGTGATTTAAAGTTGGGATGTGCTTTGTCTTTACGTGCTCCTTGGGGGAGTTTGGCCTTTGGGTCTTATCTGTCATTCCTTCTTTCCTTATCCCACACAGCAACACTGGATGTGGGCAGTGGGGAGGAGGCATAAGTTGTGGCGTGGTGAGCAAACCTGTTTAAGGTGCCTCTCTTGTTTATGATGACGTCACACTCCACTTTCTCTGCTAAGCAGATGAAGGACCTGGCTTGTTCCTTGCTGTGGCAAGCGGTGGAAAAAGTTTCCCCTCCTCGATACAGATCATGTGTTTGTCTCATGCATAGTTCACCCTGGCTCTCACACTGTTACCCTGGCTCTTCTCTCAGGTGAGGGACTGGCTCGCAGGGTCTGTCCATGCAGGATAAAAGGGTGCTGCACGCAGAAATGCAAAGTCGGTGCTGTAGCCTCTGCTGTTCATCAGAGGGGAGAATGTCCTCTCGGGTGTCAGCCTCTCGCTCAGCTCTGTGCCAGCAGACACGAGGATTGCAAGGTGAAACCGGGTTATCGGCGAGGAATTGACTCTGCCTGCTTGCCTGGGCAGAAGGGAGCGGTGTTGGAGAGCGGCGCTGCCAGCCTGCAGCCAGTTTGCTGCTCACAGTTCAGCTGCTGGCAGCCAGTTTAAAGCAGAGCTGATAGCAGCTGTTTCCTAAGCGAGGGGCAGGCTCTGCAGTGGGTGTTGTGTTGTGTTGTGCTGTGTTGTGGCTCTGCTTTCAGCAGCACGAACTCATTCTCCTCTGTGCTTTCGTCGCTGTCCTGCCAGATCCCAGGTCCTGAGTTCCCAGCACAGGGCAGAGAGAGTGGCATCCGGGCTGGACCAGAAACAGAGAGCAGACCAGGGGAGAGGGGAACAGGGAGATGATATCTGGGGACAGCAGAAAGGAATTGTTGACCTTGGCTTGTAATTTGCAAACAGTAATTCTTGCTTCCTTTTCAGTTATTGGTTAGGATTACAAATCCAAAGGGACAGCCCCAGGGAAAGCAGAGTAAGATTTCTACTGGCAACTTTGATGTTATCAGCCACAGTATGGTGTTGTGAGCAAAGGTATTTCCCAGGCAGAGTCCTGGTGCTGGTTTTGAGGAGAAAAGAGGATTTGAAACCAGAACTCGTGTGCTGCTGGGTTCAGGAGCATCTGAGATCAGAGGATGTGGGTGTGTTGGAGAAACATGCAACACATGCAGCATGTGAGGGATTCAGCAGAGACCTACTTGGAGCTGAGGTCTCTCTGTGTGGAGACAACTTTCAAGACAGGAGAAGAACATGGATGTGACTGGAATGTACTTCCAGAGGGAGAGTATTAAAACCTTGCTGGCAGGTACTGGTGTCTTTTTGAGGTGGGAGAGAAGCAAGGCTTTTCTGGGGAAGGGACACCACCCTGTAAGTTAGAAGTTGCTCCTGGCTCTCTCAGCAGAACCCCTCAGTCTGACTGGGATGTTCTGGAATCAGCATGCCCTGTCCACAGGCAGGTGTGGGAGTCAGCCCTGCAAGGGTAGATGTGCCAAACTTGGGTTGTGCTGCCTGTGGGCAGATGGCTGTGCCTGCTGCATATCTCCATCCTGGGAGGTACGGCAGGTCCGTGACTGTCTCGGGTGGGATCTGCCACTCTGCTCCCTCTGGAGCTGTCTGAGGGTGGGTGGGTGCTCTGTCCCAGTGGGACTCTCAGAGGTT
The DNA here is from genome assembly GCA_013396735.1 of Grallaria varia. Lineage (NCBI taxonomy): Eukaryota > Metazoa > Chordata > Aves > Passeriformes > Formicariidae > Grallaria > Grallaria varia. The sequence continues at coordinate 1,626,648 of VWZG01002480.1, read as the reverse complement.
TGAGGAGCTGGAAGTGAAGCAGTTTGCTCTACAGCACCAGCCTGAGATTTTTCTCATCTTTCTGTATTTCAGAAACTTCGATTCCCTCAGTAAAGAAAATGTGTACGAGAACAACAAGTTGGTAAGTAACTCTAATGTTTTACTTTTGGTTTAGTCTATAACCTGACACCTTGCCCATGTGATTTAGCAACCGAAACCCTGCAGACACAGTATGCCAAGTGTGCTGTATTCAAATCCTTTGCCTTAGTCTGCACTTTCTAACCTTCTCATTTGAACAGCAGTGTCCAGGCTGGCTGGCTGCTTGACATCATCCTCAGACCGTTCACACTTCTTTGCTGCCCACAGTGATGTTTCCAGTATGTCCCATGGCAGCACAAACAGAGATGCTGGAGGTCAAAACATGGACATGCTGAGTATGTGATGCTCCTGCGGGAGGTGGATGGTGTGAGAGAAAGCACAGGGAGTGTCCCCCCACTTCTGTTCCTCCCTGGTGCAGGGGATCAAGGTGGAGACCTCCTCAAACCTGATCCTGCCTGGACACTTCACTCCAGCGTGGCATTGGAGTTTCTCATGTTCTTTCCATGAAGAAAAGTAGAAGTTAGGCAGGTCCACCCCCTCCTGCACTGGATTCAAGCATGGGCTTAGTAACCCAAGGAAGGATTTTCCCCTCCCTCTCTCCATCACAAAAACAGAGGCAGTGGATTATAGTAATTCTCTCCTTGGCATCACTCCACACAGCTTCATGGCTGCTTGGCAGGAGCTTGGGCTGTGAATGAACCATGGCAGCTTACCCTTGTCTGGGCTGGAGGAGTGACATCCTCTGACCCAATGAGCTGAGGTGAAGTGGTTCTTGCTGCTGGAAGAGCTAAACTTGCCCCTCCTCAGCTCCTTAGCTTCTGCTCCCCTTCATCCCTGGCCGTGTCCACGGTGCCTGTGATGGACCCACTCTCCTGAGCTGGTAGTGCCACTCTGGGGCTCAGCCCTGCGTGTTCCTCTCCTTGAGGTGAGATTCAGACTGTGTGGTTTTGCCCTGGGGGTTTCTGTTGTGCAGACATCAGGGCCCCTTTGCCATGGCCAGGTGCCCTGACAGGCTCTGTGAAGCCCTGAGTGTTGCTCCTTGCCCAGCTGGGCTGATGGTCTCTGCTCTGCCAGCGGCTCTGCTTGTCTCTGGGAAATGGGCTGTATGAGCTGCCTCTGCTGGCTTTTATTAATGAAAAGCTTCTTTGTGCCTCTCATAAAGAGTTGCTTCCCTCCTTTGTCACAGTCTGTGTCCCCCCCTCCTCCCCCTTTCTTAGTTTCTTTTATGTCCTTTATTTTGCTCTCCCTTCTTTGTTCCACCTGCTGTAGGATGACTTGTCTCAGTTGCCCTTTCACTGCCGCTATCCCACTGTCTTGGCTCTGCTGTCAGTGGGATTGACCCTCCCTCTCCCTGTGGGCTCCTGGGCTGGCCTCCCCTATTAGACTGCTCTCCATCCTAGCTCCTACACATTCTTGCTCTGGCTGCCCTTGGGTCTGATTTCTCCCAGTGCTGTTCCTCTGCTGTTGTTCAGACTCTCCTTGATGCCTCACCATTCAAAAACTTCTTTTCAGGGTCTGTATTATGCAAGTGAAAAAAAAAGGCTTGTTTGAGCTGCAATTTTCCATATAAGGTCTTCTGCTAAGGAAGAATGTGTCACTTCTCGAGTGCCAAAAAAACAATCCCAAACCCTAGAAAAATTTCAGTTGGTGGCAGTTTTTTGCTCAAGACTTAAAAAATATATAAAGAGGAGAAAGGTTTCTGGAGGCCTTGGATCCAGTCCTTTCGATGCTGGTGGATGGTGGGGTGGTGTAGCAGACAGAGCCTGTGTCAGAGGGAAGCTGTGCCAGGCTGGCTCAGGTGGCCTCGAGCGTATCACATCTCCATTTTGCATAGACGAGGCCACAGCGCCACTTCCCTCCCTCGAAAGGCACTTGGAGCTGCTCTGATGAAAAACACAATGCACAAATAATGTGTTGCTTCTTTCTTTTTTCTCCTCTACCTGGGCAGGCAGGTAGAGGAAAAGGGCAACTGGACCCTGTTAGGTGGTGGTCCTGTTGGATCTCCAGGCAGGAGCAGTTCCCAGGAACACAAGGATGGGCACAGGGGGAACCACATCCTAGTGCTGGTGTCTGCATTGCTCACCTGGTTCTGGCCAAATCAGTTGTGTGCATAGAACACCCTCCTCTTTGTGTTCCTGCCAGCCCCTCACCCTTGTCCTGTGCCTGGTCTGACCCATGGCACAGCATGGCATGACCTGTGTTCCCACTACACTGCACACCGGGAATGTCCAGCAAGAGAACTCCACTGGTCAGACCAGTTGCATGGGGAACACTCCAAAGAATATATTAAATACCAGTTTACACGACAAGCAAGTGCCAGGCTGGGCTGGCAGCTGGGACAGCACAGCCAGAAGTAGCAGGCTGAAAGCATTTTTAATGTCAGCTCTGTAACATTTTTACTGGGATACCCAATGGGAAAAAATGGTAATTATCTTGGTGAAAAATAGTGGCTGTTTGTTTCTTCTAAGCAGGAACGGTTGGCTTGTACACCAACACTGTGTGTGTCCGTGCCAGAGGTCAGATGTGGAGGGTTTTAATATGTTCAAGTCTTTTGTTAACCCTTTCACTATGGGCTTCAACAGTAGCCTCCCTTGTGCCTCTGTGCTGTTTTGCTTTGCTCTGTTGGCATTTCAAAGGGCTTGCTCCAAAGAGGGAGGGAAAGGATTTTTTCCTGTAAGCTGGCAAGGAACAGGGTTGGAAAAAGTCCTTAGTAAAAGCCTTACACGGAATTGAGCGAGGGCAAAGTTGATTCATGGATGTTGCAATTTCTTTTTGGTCCTCTGAATAAGGCTCTTGTTCAGAGGCAAAAGAAAATGGCTTTTGCCTCCTTTACCTGACTTTGATCCTGCAGTTTCAAAGCAGAGAGTACCACAAAGAGGAATATTTGCCCCAAATACGTGTTAGGCAGCATGGAAACAGTTAAGCTGGAAGGGAGCTAGGTATCAGGAATTCTTCTGCATTACACCTCTCTTCCCCCTTTCTGGTCTGGGAGAGAGGAGTCCCTCCTGCAGTCCAAGGTTTCGTGTTGTCAGACGGGGCAGAGCAGGCAGTTGGTGGGCAGGAAGCTTTAACATTTGCGCAGCACTCGGAGATGAAAGCTGCCTGCAAGCACCTACCAGCCCTCCGTTCATTGGGGAGCACTCCAGGTTGGGCTGGAAGCCTGGAAAGGAGTCTGGCAGCCTGGAGTGCCACAGCCCCTTCTGCCAGGCTGCCTCTCTGCAGCTGTGCACTCGCAGACAGGGGCAGGCTGGAGGAAGGGCAGGGGAAGCCCAGGTGAGTTCCTGAGCTGTGAGCTCTGGCCAGCTTGCCAGGCCAGATTTTTGGCTCCCTGCCTGGATTTCTCAACTGGAAGCCACGACTCCGTTGGTTCCTGTAAGGGCCGTTGGATGCAGGAGTTAAACTGGTGCAGCTGTTCCCCAGTAGTTATTATTTGAGTGGGGTTGTTTGGAGTGCAGTTTCTGACTTCTGATGAGAAGCAGCTCTGCTGTCTGGGCTGGACAAGACCCTTCTTTTTGTTTCCCTTCCTTCTCCAGGCATTTCGAGTGGCAGAGGAGGAGCTGGGGATCCCAGCCTTGCTGGATGCAGAGGATATGGTTGCTCTGAAGGTACCAGACAGGCTGAGCATCCTCACCTATGTTTCCCAGTATTATAACTACTTCCATGGACGGTCTCCTAGTAAGTACCATATTCCCTGGAGGGGTGGGAAGGATCAGGACTTCATTTCATGCTTTCCCTTGCTTCCTAACAAGCTTGGAAAAGCAAAATAGATTGCAGAGGCCTTTTTGGTACCAGAACTGTTTCAATGGGGGATCTGAACATTTTGCACACCAGCCTACAGTTGCACGCAGTGCTTTTGGAAGGGTATAGGGCAGTCTTTAAAACTACTGCTTTAAAATTTAAAATACAACCTAAAAATTCTTACACCCCGTCTGGACAGGAGAACTGAAGGTTCCTCTCTGTGGTCCCCACGTCAGCTTTCCTTTCTTGAGCACTTCCATCACTGTTCCAGTCTTTGCCACACCTTGTACAGCACAGCAGTACTGATGGAAGGAAGGAGAAGAAAATGATCCCCTGAACTGGCATAATTGTGATAGCAATTCTGTCAAACATAAAACAGGCCGCAGAGCTGCCAAGGCATTATATTCACGTACTGGAGAGTTCATCTGGGCTCACAGGAGCATTATTGTAGTCTTGGTTTATATTTGGCTTTAAGCTCATACAAAATGAAATAATGGGATAAACCAATTTCACAGGTTTCTCCAGAGGAAACTTTAGAAAGTGGGACATGAATGACTTAACTGTTTAAGGTGAATCTAAATGGAGAGAGATGTGTGAAAATGTCCTACATCTTGAAAAGAAAGCATGGTTCACTCAGAGTTGCCCTTAATGTCTGAACTCTTCCCCCTTCTGCATCTCTTTGCACATTTAAACATGTTTTTTCTTTCCCTCCACAACTTCTTCCCTCTCCCCTCTCCATTTTTAATTTCTTGTTTTAAAAGCATTCTGAGCAAAGTCAAACAAACTCCATCATGTTTGCCAAGTGGTTGAGAATCTGGGTCAGGTTTGGGTCTTTGCTCCCTCCCCCTCAGCGTCTTGCCTACTGCATCATCCAGCACAGCACATTTTTATACTCTCTAGTGTCCCACAAAACACTTTGGTTGCATTCCTGCTGCTGGGGTGAATGTGCACGTCTGAAAATGAGCCCAGCCTGGAATGTGCCCTCTGACACCAAGCAGAGTCGTAGCATCACAGTCGAGCCCTTCAAGTGGGTTCCAGCAGGACCATGAAACAAACAGGACACAGAAGGACAGAGAGGGCGAGCAGATGATGTTTTATTGAGGTCCTGTGTTGGTGGAAGAGCAGAGCTGAAGCCACCCATCTTTCTGCTGGGCTTTGGGAATTCAGTAAATGGCACAAGTGGGAAGTGAGGGGGCAGCCCACGCCTGGACTGCTTGTTGGGTCAGCTGTCACCAGTCCCCTGGTCACTGTGGTAGGAACCCTGGGTGTTTATTTGGATAGTTGGCTCTCTTGAGGAAAGACTGCTGGGAACTGGACTCCCTCTCTGCTCCCTGCCCAGACTCTCTCTGTTTACTGAGAAGGGTATAATCTCTTTTCAGACTGGTGGCCACTTAATTAAGTGAAGCTGTGGCTCGAATATCCCACAGGGAACACAGAGACATCTCATTCAGAATAGGAAGTGGTGCAAAAGTAACATCCCTGTGAGACAGTCGGGGGGGTCCTGTCTATGAAAACTTTGCATGAAGCCTCATTTCCAGGGAACTCTCCCTGCACTTCTGAGGGCATGGGGCATCATTCCTTGCTTGACTGAAGTGTGTTGGAGATTCTCGTTTCTCCACTTGTAGTTAATTTTGAAGGTTGTTATTTCATCTGCGAAGAAAAGAGAATTGAGCATCTACAGGCTGTTTGTGGCAAGTTTTGTTTTCCACATCAGCACCACTATGGCACCTCTAAGTCTTTGTAGAATTACCCATTTTTAGTGGCCATTTCTGCATTCAACAAGCCTGTTTGCTCCATGGAGTCCCAGCGGGGATCCAGGGTGGACACCCACGGCAGAGAAGGTTCAGGGTGAGTAGGAAGTCTGGAGCACAGCAATGTGAACGAAGCAAAGCCTCTGTTCCTTAGCCATGACACCTGACAGCAGGGCCTCTTCCACTCATGATCAGTTCCAGCCAAACTGTGGGCTGGAATTGAAAACCCCAGGTCTTGTTCGCTCCATTGATGGATGGTAATTTGTATTTTTCCACTTTTTTCATTCCTCATCATGGAATTCTCTGAGAAGAGGAAAATCAGCAGTTTCAGATGAATGTTGTTACAATTCACTTGTTGCCTCTTGCCTCTCACTCCTGTACAGAACTGTATGGAGCCTGTGTCTCCTTGTGTGCTTTGTGTGTTACCCATCAGCCACCTCTGGATATTCTATTTTATGGACTACTCCTAAACCCATGAGTTTTCCTTATGCTCCCTGAAAATCTTCCTTTCTTCCACTCTTCCAGTTGGAGGCATGGCTGGAATCAAACGTCCTTCCTCTGAACCTCCGGAGCAGCATCCTGGGAAGAAAAGTATTTCAGAGCCTCCTAAGCCTGTGCCACCAAAACTGCCTCCTGCCCACCCACCAGCCAGGGCTAAGCCAAAGGAAACCTCCCCAGTTAGCACGGTACGAAAGGTGGTTTTGGGTGTTCTTTATACCTTAAATCTGTTCAGCGAGGTATAGAGAATTAGTGTAGCTCAGGGCTCCTAGTGGTAAGGACTTAGTCTAAATATTCTGCTCACTGTGAGGGATTTAATCCAGAGGTGTGGTTACTGCACAGTTTGAGGTGGGAGTCATTGGAAAACCATCAGTCAGCTGGGATTCATTGAGTGGTGAACAGGACATGGGTGTCATAGGACACAGATATGCTGTTCCTAGATATTGGGGGTGGAGATTTTGAACAGGATGTATTATTTTTGCTAGAAAACATGGATTCAGTGCTTGGAAACAGTTTCAAAGCAGAGTAGAGATGAAAACAGGGCAGAAGTAGGGAAGCCCTTTCCCAGATAATTTATATCAGAGACCTTTGCCTTCAGTTTCCTACAGGCAGACAGGGCACCCTGGTCCTCTGGCTTTGTGGGAACATATTCCCCATACTCAATCCTTCTGAGGGCTGTTCCACTTGGTATGAACAAGGAGTTGGATGGAGCTGGGACGTCCTGGATGTCACTCCTCTGTCCTCTGGGCGTGCTAAATGCTTGCCTGCCTGGGGGGGTTTGTAGCTGTACGTGGGGCCACGGTGCTGCCTGTTCACCCACTGCTTGTCCCCACAGAAAAGGGTCCTGGCAGAGAGTGGGAACATCCCCAGCAGCTGCTGTGGGATGTGTGGGAATCACGTGCACCTGGTGCAGCGCTACCTGGTCGATGGGAAGGTCTATCACAGGAACTGCTTCAGGTACAGCAGCTCATCAAAGCGGGGGCACAGCCCTGGGGGTCACAGAGGGGCAGCCTGGTTCCTTTGGGACTGGGGAGAGTGGTGGGGGACTTTTGTTTTCAGCTGTGCACGTGGGGTCTGCTCATTGCCAGTGTGGTACCTTCACCCTCCCTGTGCGGATGGTGGAGTTGTGCCTGCACTCTCTGCTGTGTCTCTGTGGTCTCCCAGCACTCTGGAGGATGTTTTTAGATACTTTTGCCTCCACAGGTGCAGGCAGTGTTGGAACTTGCTCCTTCCTGGAAGTTACAAAGCTGGGCCTGAGCCCGGCACCTTCATCTGTACCAGCCACCAGCAGCCAGAAAATGGGAAAAAACCTGAGAGTACCCCAGCCCCTACTGCTGCCAGGGCATTCCAGAAAGCAGCAGAACCCAAGAAACCAGAGCAGGTGTTGAAGAAACCCAGCCAGGAAGGCCTCGCTAATTCAACCAAGCCATCTGTTTCATCTTCTGGAAGCTCTGGCTTCAAAAGTGTAAATACTTCATGGTCCCCTTCAGCTGTAAATAAATCAGATGACTGCAAAGGTACCTCGTTGAGGAATAAAACAGATCCCCGTGGAGATACCCCACCAGGGCCTCCTTGGACAACCTCCACAACAAAAACACAGCAAGCCCGAGAAAACTTTTTTCGGTCGTTGGAGTCCTCGGGCAATAAAACCTCTGACACTCAGAAACAAGTCCAGTCTCCTCATGGCCCTGATAAAATTGGCCCTGCAAAAACCACTGCTGAGGTCAGTCGAGCGACTGCTGGGAAGGATCAGGCACGTAACCATATTATGCAGGCTCTGGCTGGATCAAACACTTCTCCAAACAGGCCAGGAGGACTCAGTTCCACTGGCTCCTCAGCATCCAGCAGGTAAGCACTGTTTCTCTTCCCTTTTTACTGCTAAGATGTTCCTTGGGATAATTTGGAGAAGCCCCTGCATCTTTCTTCTGTTTGTCCTGACTGCTTTTGTGGCTCAGATTTAAAGACACATAGAGGGACACATAGAAACCTTTGGAAATGAAGCCAATAAAAAGGTCTTTCCTGTCAAAAACCCTCACTAGGTTGTTTTGTTTTTTTGCAGTGGCAAGTTTTCTCCCGCCAGTTCTCAGAGTCCAGCTCCAAAAGAACAGTCTGTCAAAACAGGGTACACAGCACTGAAGCAGGAAAAGATTACAGACCCTCTGCCCAAGAACCAGGCTGCCAGCAGACCTGTAGGCTCTGTGCACAAGCCAGAGCCAAAAGGCAACAAAGGTGAGGATGGGTGATTCACACACAGCTCTGCCTGGACATAACGTGCCAACTTCCTGCTTTCCTCTTGGGCTGTGACTCCTGTGCTTTCTGTCTGTATCACCACATAAGGGTTTTCTGAGTTGTTCTCAACACACCTCCACTTGTCCCTGTGCAATTGCTCCCTCTAGCATTGTGAGTTTTACTGCTCTGAGGATCTCCAGGTATTTGAAGTTGTACTTCCTGTCATCAAACCTTGGGATCGTGGTGGCTTTCAGAGGCTTAGGAAGACTTTCCCAGAACTTTGGGATGAATTTTTTGATTGAATCAAGCTTCCATGATGGTGACTGAGCAGTGGGCCGAGGGATGTTACTCTGGGGGTTCCCAGTGTCTCAAGCACTTCCAGGTGGCTTGTCTTTTTGGGGCCAGAAGCAGTACCTGTCTGCAGTTTGCTGTGACTTTATGGGGTTTTTTTGTCTGTCCCTCCTCCTGCCCCAACCTTTGGTCTCTGAGATCTGAGTTGTTTGTGTTGTATTGCTGTTAAATGTGCCTGTTCATTACCTCTGTGGCTGTGTTTCTGTAGCTGCACAGGTTTTAAGGCATTTGATCTGAAAGGGGCAAAACACCACCGAGATTATTTACTACATACTGTATCTGAATCTGTTCATGTTAAACTTGTTGAGCTGGTGGTGTTTTGCTGCAGTAACATCATAATATCTGCCCCAGTGCATGGCTTATCTCCTAAGATTCTCCCGAGACTCAAATCCGGCTTGTTTCTTTTTATTGGATCTGATATTGTGTTGCTGTGCTCCTTTCTTCAGGAAGCACGAGTGTTGGTGAAGACAAGTCTGAGAGCCCAGCAGACTGGAGGTCTCGGCTGAAGCCTGTAGCCCACAAGTGAGTGTCTTGGAGATGTCAAGTGAACGGGGATGTCCATGCCTGCCTCTGTGTTTGTTGCTGCAGGTCTCTGTGCACACAGAGGGGGAAGAGCTCCTGTGTTTCAGTGCCTCTCTTTTCAGCAATTGATAGGAAAGACAAAGGCTTTCACTTCAGGGGAGGGAAAGCATATTTCAGATTGCTGAATGCAGATTAGAAAAGTGTGACCGTGCCAGATGGAGATGCCCAAGATGTCCAGAACTCTTCCTGTGTACCATTCTGCAAGGGGCATGGTTTCCTACCTTTGTCTTTCTTCTTTGCAGAGACCAAGGTGGCTCTAAGAAACCTGCTGATAACTCCCAGGTGGGAACAGGGAGCCCGGCACACAAGGAGACAAAGCCAAGTCCATTAGTTGTCCCACCAGCAAAGCAGGACTCTGGTATGGAGGGTAAAAGCTTTGCCTTCATTTTGTTCATCAGGCAGGGGACAGGCATTAATGCTGCAAGGCACATGTGCAGAACATGGTGGTGGAGATTGTGCCTTGATTTCAGGGATCTTTGCTCTCTGCACCTACTTAGGCCCCATGGTGCCTTTGTTTGGGGAGTCACCTTTCCCCAAGGAGAGGGACTCAGTCTTCACAGGGTGCCCTCCTGTGAGACAGTCAGCAAGATTCACTTTCTCTTGTTTGATTGTGTAATGGTGAGAAACCTTGGTGATGGTTACCAACTGTTTATTCTCCTCTCAACTGTTTATTGACCTCTTCTTACTCTGGTCTTGTAATCAGCAATTTTTCCCTGTTTACTTTGGGCTTATGCCCTTCTTTATCATCAAGAGAGGAGAACTAGGACTAGAAATGGAGTTGGCTAGTGGTGAGTGCCAGAGATATTGGGCAATGAAGGGATTTTTTGTGAGCTGAGGGTTGAAATTTCTTACCCCAAATCTCCCTGTGCTTCTACATCCAGCTTCCTCTGGTGGATTCCCGAAGAAGTTGTTGATCCCCAGCTCAGATCTTACAAGGAGCTGTCAGAATTCAAAGCAAGACTGGGAAGGTCCTGGGGGCTCTGCCAAGGCAGAAGAGAATGGCAAACAGTTGAAGACAAGCACTGCTACATGTAAAGTCTCTTCTACCTACTCAAAGACCCTCTCTCTTCTGCGCTGTCAGGGAACAGCCTGGGCAGTATGGGAGATGTGTCCCTGGGTTTTCTGTGGCTAATCCTGTGGCTGTTGTCATGAGGGGAAAATCTGTGTAATTAATTTTTATTAGCCAGCTTGGCCTAAGCAGGAAGCAGCAAGGCCAGAGAATCCAGTGGGAAAGGAAGAAATGAAAATAGGGATTTGTCAAGGTCAGTGCCCTGTCATTCTTTAGACTCAATGCTATGAAGAGGACCATCTCCTAATCTGGGGAACTGGAACCTAGTTGATGGCTCTGTTCCTCTTCAGTTGAGTGGCTTTGGGAAATAAAAGGAATGCAGAGAACTGTCAGCCAGAGACTCCAGCTGGCAGGACCCACAGTAGCAGGAGCCAAGGCTGTTGTTCCTTAGACTTTCAATGATGTCCTGACCCGTTCTTACCAGTTTGTCCCTACTCTTAGTCCAGTTTCTTGCTCCTGTGTGCTCAGCCACAGCTTTACTCTGTACCTCTCCTCCATTGCCCAGTTGTCCTTGCTCCATCCTATCCCACCACAATGCTAATGAAATTTTCTGAACTAACCTGATGTTTGCTGCTGCCCTGTTTGCTCAGCTACTTTTTCTCCCCTTTCCTTACCCCATGAGCTGTGTCTGGAGTAGAAGATCCTCACAGCAGGGCTCAGCCCTGTCCCTGATGTTTGCCTCAGCAGGGTGAGTCCTGATGGGGTGGTGGCCTCACGCTTTAATGTTTATGAGCTGGTTCCAGCACTGTCCTCAGCCAGCACCTCTGACAGCTACAAAGCATTCAAACTCCAGTTGTCTTGTCTTTTTTCAAAGTTTAGTGTGCCTCCTTTGCCATCATTTCCCCCAAACTTTCCATCTCCTTTTTTCTCAGACTCAGCCACAAGGAGGTTCAGCGTTAGTGTCTGCCAGGAAATGAGCTGTTAAGAGAAGGGAGGCCCCCTTTATATCCCATCTCTCTAAGGCTTAATGATTGCTATTGGGGAGTGCCACTCTGGGAAACTTTCTCAGCAGCCTCCACGCCCTGCTTTTCATGTCTATCCAAGTCTGAAAGGCTGCTCTCCTGCTGCAGTCACTGGGCAGACTGGGAGGTAAGGATGGGCTTGTTGCTCCTTTTCTGTAGGTGTTTTACCTGCCCACTCAGAGAGATGCCAGGAACAGTCAGCTGCTGTTCCTGCCCTTAGTCTTGGTGGCTGTGTGGGGCTGGGGATGATGAGCATTTCTGCAGATCATTCATTTCCTTTGGCGTAGGTAGTGTTTTCTGTTGGGAGAGGAGGCTCCATGGCTTTCTTGCCAACTGTCCTACTTCCAGTTCTCTGGAGAGCAGCCAACCCATCCTGTGTCTGTCAAGGCAGAACCTGAGGATATCAGAGGATATCAGACCCTGGGCTGGTCAGAGAGTGTCATTTTACTCGTTGTTTCCCTCCAGTGACCTTGGTCTTCTCAGGAACACTGGTGCAGCTTTCTGCCTTGGTTGGAGATGCTGCAGAGGTCACTTGGAAGGAGCTGGAGGTGCAGGGCTGAGCTGGGAGAGGGAGTTGTTGCTCAGGCAGACAGCCTGTGGCAGGCCAGGTCCCTCTTGGAGGAACCTCTAGGAGAAGTGTGAGTCGCAGGTAGTGTATGGGGCAGCAAACCAGCAGCATCCCAAGGGAAGAGATCCCTGATGGAAGCCAACAGTGCAGGGACAACACATCCAGCATCTTTCCTTTTGCACTCTTCCTGGAGAGCACAGTAGAGTAAGGGCTGGGCAATCAGAGAGCTGTCCTTGAGCTCTTCCTCAGTTGCCAGAGACTCTCCTGAGGCTCCCCTGGTCTGTCTGTCCTGTCTTTCTCCTTGTGTGTGCTGAGACTGCATTGCTGCTGCCTTTCTTGCAGCTTCTTTTGAAAACTAGAGTTTTCCTTCCTTATCACATCATCCACGTACACCTCTGTTCTCTCTCTGTGGTAATTATCCAGCCCAGCCCCTCGGGTATCCAAATACCTCACACTCTCCTGTAGTTATCCTTGCAGCACAGTTGGGCAGAGGAAGCTGAGACACAGTGGAACAAATACATATTGCTTAAGGATTGATTTTAATAGGTGTCCAGGGCCTAAATAATGCTGTGTAGTGGGGCCTAAGGGACTTCTCACCTAGGATGTGTTTTGTGGGCGGAATTGAACTTTAGTTTCCTGAGACCTCTGCTGAGGTACCCTAGACCGTCTTTGTTTCATCAGTATTTACTGATACCTCTTTTCAGAAGAGCACTAGAGGGACATTTTAAAGTGTATCTTGGTATTTCCTGTGACAACAACCCAGCCTTTCTGTGTTATCCTTTGAAAGCTTAGTAAGGGGTGGGTTTTGCCACAATAAATGTCATTGGGTTTTAACAAGATAGTGAATGGACATGAAGGTCAATATTCTTGGGTGAAAGTTCCCATGTCACACCTGCATTAGGTGACTGTGTATACCCTGGGGATGAAGCAGCACCCTGTGAGTGGGGGGGTGTCTGAATGACAAGCCACAAGGGGTCAGTCAGGCTGTGAGGACACATCTCTCGCCTTGGTCAGGCCTGCAGGTGCATGTGTGTCATCTGTGATCTCTGTCCTGTTGTGCTCTGGTGATGTAGGCACCGCCCCACACCATAAAATTATTTAAAGGTTTTTGTGACGTTCTTTCTTTGACTTTTTTTTCTTTCCTGCCTTCCAGTTAAACTCACTGCTCCAAAAAGCAAATACGAGCCTGAGGTGGTGTCCCCAACCAAGGTATGGCTGGAAACCAGGTGTAAGGGCAGCAGGCAGGGGTTGTTGGATATCTTCTGGAGTGATTGCCCAGAGATCTCTAAGTTTGTCTTACTGGGAGGGTTTATTTGGGCTCCCAGGGAGAGGGTGAAAGGCTCTGGGGCAGAAACAACATGGAAGGGCTGCTGGTTATCTCCCATGAAGGGAGACAATAGAAGCTGGAATGAGACAGAGCCAAATAAGATTATGGCAGACACAGACACTGTGTCCCCCAACGAAGAAGGAAGAATTCTGTGGACTGACAGGAAATGTATTGCAGCACTGTAGCATTGCAGTGGCTTTTGAGCAGCCAGCTCTGCACCTCTGCTGGCTTGGCTCTTCCAGGATGTGCATCTGTTTTTGGGCTCCTTATGCCCTTTCCCATCTCTGTTGGGACTGTGAGCTGAAAGGGGGTTCTGAGGGCCCTGAGCTGTATTTGGTCCTACATTTACTTTCCTAGCTGCACCCAGACTATATCCCTGAGGAGAAAATCCAAGAGAAGGTGCGTGACATTGAGAAGCAGCTGGATGAGCTGGAACTGAAAGGAGTGGATCTGGAGAAGCAGCTGCGTGCCTGTGAGGGAGGTAAAGGAGGCCATGAACCAGCTCTGTTATGGTGGGGAGGTATGCGGCTCATGTCCCACCCCTGGGCACTCCTGGCCCCATTTCCAGGTTCTCAGGCTGCATGTGAGACAACAAGTTGCCAGAGGTACCTGGTATAAAAACATAAAGCCCTTGAGATTTTGCACCTTCTCTGGCTCTTTCATAACCTATGGTTTGAGCAAGGTCTTGTGTTAATTTGGCTGAGGATCAGAGAGTTTTGGTAGTGGAAGGCCATTGTTGATCTGACTTTTGGATCCCAAACCAGGCTGGCTGTCATGGCTGGCTCTGATTTCACAGGGCTTAGTGGGTTCATGCAGAACAGGAGAGTTGAGGTGGCCACGTGGAAGGTGAGCTGGGTGTCCTGTAGCAGAGTATCTGTGAGCAGCTTCCATGAGTCCCTTGTACTCAGGAGTTCCAAAGGTCCCCTGTTTTCACTTGAGGTTGCTTGTGGCTCATATAGCTCACCTTAGGCTCTCCCTCAAGAGATTGTGTGTTTGAGCCAGGGGAGCTGAACTGCAGCTTCTGGAGTCTTGCCTTTTGTCTCCTTTGCAGATGAGTCCGAGGACGCCCTTATGGTGGATTGGTTCAAACTGATCCATGAGAAGCAGCTGCTGCTCCGACAGGAATCAGAGCTGATGTACAAGTGAGTACAACCAGAAATTCACCTGTCTGCTTGTGCATTTCACCTGTGAGCAGGGAAGGACAGGGAGTGTGGCAGCCAAGAAAATAATGAGCCAGTTGGTGGGATGAGGATGGTTGAGGATGTCTCTGGAAGAACTGCCAGCATCCTGATGTATTAGCTGGTGGGCCTTTGAGCACCCAGAGACTGTGAAGAGTTTGTGTGGAGGGAAACATCAAAAATGTGACGGAGAAAGATTTCCCCTGAACCAACAGCCCCTGCCAAGGTGGTGGGCAAGGCAGAGTTGTGGCTTTAGCATGATATGAGAATAGTCCAGCCCTAGGGCTTGGCAGGGCAGGAGCTCATCACTTCTGCCATTCCTTCCAGGATGAAGCAGCAGGAGCTGGAGGAACAGCAGTGGAATATTGAGACGGAGCTGCGATGCCTCATGAGCAAGCCAGGTATGCACTGGCCACACTGGGAGTCCTGGTGGCCCCAGGCTCTGTGGATCCCTCTGCTTTGTGTGCCAGCCCTGGGACGTCCTTCAGATCTGGATGGCACTGCCAGGGATTGCACTTGCGGTGTGGGGTGTCCCCTGACTGCACTGTTGAGCTGTCAGGTGCAAATTCCCTGTAACATCCATCTCGTCTCTGCTTTCTGAGGGGATGTAGGATGTCCCCTGAGGGTGAGGATGATAAAATCAGACTTGCTGGAGCAGGGTGGAGGCAGGAGGGACAGTGGGGCCATACTGCCTGTAGCTGTGAGATGAGCTTCCCTTGTCTTGTGCAGAGGAACTGAAGACACCCAGGGAGAAGGCGCGAGAGAAGGAGCTTCTGGAGTCCTACCTAAACACAGTCAATGATCGGAATAATATTGTGGAGTGCCTGGATGAGGACAGGCTCAGGTGAGGGCCCTCAAATGGTGGGAAATGAGCACTGGGGATTATCTCCATTGTATTTCTGCTGCTCCCCAAGCTGTAGGGGTGGATGAATGGCTGTAGTCCAAACTTCTGCTCCGTGAGAGGTGGGTGGTCACCTGTCAACAACTGTCTTGCCCTAAATGCTGCTGTCTTTGCATCCTTAGCAGCTGTTGGGAAGAGATCAGAACCACAGCCATGTTCAGTATTCTCTCAGGCTAAACCTGATGTGAGAACAAGGGCTGTGAAAATGTAGAATGTGGGGGAAGAGAGGGAGAGGCTGGAGATGTGTAGGCTGGGGACAGTATGTGAGCTGCAGGAGGACTCTGGGAACACGAAGCCAGGAACGTGTTCGTCTGCTGCAGGAACTGAAAGAACAACTGTAGCCAAGAGCTGGATCCTTCCCAAGTTCAAACGAAGACTGCTGTGTCAAGTAGCTGGATTTGTGCCTCCTGATGCTGAGAGCAGCCTCCATTTCTTGACCTCAGGGCACCAGCTCCAGCTTCTGGATTCTAGTAATGCCCAGGCCCAAGGTGGCAATAGCAGAGTGCTTATCCCCATTGCAATGTGCACCTCCATAGCACCCTGGGCTACTGGTGTCTCAGCCTTCATTCATCTCCTGGGGTGTGGTGGTGTCTCACCACTCCAAGAACTCAGATGAGTCATAGGCCGGCTGGGAAAAGGTCTGGAAATCCCCTCACAGGCTTATGCTTTCAAGGGAAGCAGATGCAATTTGCTGATGTCTAGGACGCTTAACTGTCTCTTTTTTTCCTGCACTCTTCTTTAGGGTATGCTGTGCAGGTTGGTCATTTCTGACTGGGGGGAGTAACAGTAGTCTTTGTGTGGTTTTTGTGTGTCCTACCTTGTCATGAACACAGCAAAGTTTTCTAACACCATGCTGTTCCATTACAGAGAGCTAGAGGAGGACCAGATGTTGGCAGACATGATCCAGAAGTTGGGTAAGGGCCCTTTCTACTCCTGCAGAGCAGCACTGGGGGGGCCCTGGGGCTGTGGGTCTCAACTTGCTGTGTGTTTGCTCCCTCTCCTGCAGATGGATCTTTTGAGAGCCAGGAGTCAGAGAGGAAGAAGAACAAGTTCCGTTTGTCCAAAATATGGAAGCAGAAGAATAAGAGTAAAGCTCAGGAGTGATGTTCCTTTGCCCAGCAGCCCAGAGAGGCCCATCAAAGGCCCTTCCTCAGTGCTGCTTTCCTGGAGCTGTGCAGGACTGTGATGAGGCTCCTCTGCTGCCCCACATGGAGACTGCAGGTCTGAGGACCAAAGGGACAGCGTGAATCCCCTTTGGCCCTGGTATGGACCCCAAAGATACCTTTCCCAGAAGATGGACTTTTAGGACTGTTTCCCTTGTTTGGCTCTAGCTCAGAACTGGCTTCAGCCCTGTTGGCAGCTCGGGAGGGCAGAGCTCTGTTTGCCCATCTGATGCTTGGGTCATTACAATGCTGAGTGCAGGAGCATGGCCCTGTGTGGCACCCCACAGTGCCCCCTCCTGTCACCCAGGGCTGCACCCAGGAGTCTGCACTGGTCTGTGGAAGTGCCATTGTTCCTCCCTTCTTCCCTCCCTGCCTGTACTGTGGCTCTTTGGCCAGGATCAGAGATGCAGTGCAGAGATGCTGTGGGGCAAGAAAAATTGAGGGTTTCCCCCCTTATCACTCCAGTGCAGACTGGAGCTGCAGACCCCACAGCCCAGGGGGAGCAGAGAGCAGAACCACCTCTGTGTCTGTGGGGTGGGACCTTCTTGATCCACAGCAATTTCAGCAATAGTGATTTGTTTCCAGACCTCCTTTTAGGAGTTGCTGTAGGCTGATTTCTTAAAGCCACGAGGGGTTGCTCGCTGCTTCGTTCCCTCTGTGGGGGAGATTTGTAGATTTTATTTCTCTGACTGCACAGTGAAGCAGATTTTTCATTGTCTGTGGCCCATCCGGATGAAAATGAACAGGACTCTTCTTCTAATAACCTGGTGCTAACTGGGAGCAGAAGGGTATTAACATGTTTGCCTCAGCTATGAGCCTTCTGCATGGGACCAATATTTTAATTCCTGAGGCTCTGTCCCTGGACAGGCAGTGCCCTCAAGGGGTGCTGTGGCTTACCCTGGTGACACCAGGAGTGTAGGAACAGATCTGGGCTGTCAACAGTGAGTTTTTCTACTCTTCCCTCAGCCCAAGTACCTGCAGGCAGACACCCTGCCCTGTGTGGTAGCACCCTCTCTTCCCAGTCAGCCTGGAGAGCAAGGATGGAGGCAGTTATGGAAAGATCAGAGTAATTCGTGATGCCTCTAGCTCTGGTGTGCATGGACCTCCCTCCTCCCTTCCAGGCAGGTATTCCGAGGGTTCTGCGTGTCCTGTTCCCCAGCAGGACGGGGAGTTCTGGTCCTGCTGTGCTGGTGGCAGAGCAGGGGCGATGCGTCCCTTTCCCACGAGGTGGCAGTGGGACTCTCCATCCCCGGCAGGGATGTGCTCGGTGTGGGACCCAGTGCCCGGGGGGGTTCCTGGTGCCCACGGGGTGTGCCATGTGTGTACCACCTTGGCATATGCTTTTGCCCAATAAAGAATTGCTGGAGCACGTGTTAGCATCCCAGTGCGGTGTTGGGGTACTGGGTGTGGGCTGTCCTGGTCACTGTGGGCACTAACAATCCCTCTCCAGAGCTTGGCATACCTGAGATGGAACAGCTCCCCTGCCCAGAGCTTGCAGGACACCTGCATGTCCTGGGAGGGAAGTGGCACCAAGGGGTTTCTCACTTACTCTGGTTAGGTGTCAAACTCCACCCAGCTCTCAGGGAAGTGCTGCTTTAGCATCACTCACATCCCAAAGCCTTTGGGGTCCCAGCGTGATCAGCAGGATGTGGCATCGGTGACCCAAATGGCAGAACCGTGGTGTCACCAGGTAAAACACTGAGGAAGGGTCTGTGCTTGCCCAGAGGGAATGACAAGTGGTTTGGGGGGACATGCTGACCACAGAGGCTGGCGTGCTGTGCCTTGCCATCCTGTGTTGCTTGTTGGGAGGCTCTTCCTGTGTGTAAACAGGGAGGAGAGAGCCCCTCTTTCAGACCTGGGCAGTAGCAACCAATCCCCAGAACTAAACCTGCCTTTGGGGGGCTGCCAGCTGAGAGAGGGGGAGCTGAAACCATCTCTGCTGAAGGAGAAAAATACCTTTCCTGATGAGTGGGGTCCCTTCCTTCAGCTGTCCCAGGCTGTCATTATTGCTGGGCTTTCATCTTTTCAAGCGCAGATTCTCCAGCCTTAAGAAGTTTAGCCTACATGAATTTGGTTGGTGGTACCATCAGCCAGTCCTTCCCTCTGCAGGAGACAAGGGGCCCATCTTGAAGACAGGCAGGAAATGGGCCTGTGAAGGAATATGGGGCTCTGTGGTGGCAACAGTGCATGGTTGGACGTGCAGTAGGGTTTGCTTTTGTGAGAAGGCCAACTGCTGCTGGACATTAGGCACTCACAGACCTGCTAGCTCTGTGCTTACCTGACTCCAGGAGGAGGTTTTGAAGGGAAAACTTTGCTGCTTCTCCCAACTGGAGTCTGTTAGAGATGGTAACCGTGGTCTAGGGGATATGAGGCTCACCTGGAAATGCTGTTTAGGTTTAAAAGGTTTTAAGTGGTCTCTAGGAAGAGGAATACCAAGAGTGTGAGTGGAGACAGGAGCCCAACCTGTCTCACCACGCCACTGGGAACGGGAGGTGATGGGCTGCTGTGAGGCCAACCTGAAGGCTGACCTCAATTATTTCTTCACCAAAGATGAGTGGATAAATAGTGGAGTAGTGATCCAAATGCATCCTGCCTGGAGTACTGCACTTTTGTCTGTATTGATGGAACTCTGTCTGGTCATGGCCAGGGTCTACCAGTACCAAGCCCTGTACAACCTGCCACAGCCCCACAGCTCCTGCACACCCTGACAGCCGCTGCTGGTGAACCTGAGGACAAACCAGCTTGCTCCTCCTTCCTCTACCTTGAATTTGGGACTCATAGGATTTGCAATTCCACCCTTCTCTTAATCCAGTGCTTGAAACGAGTCCCAGAAGTAAGCCATTGGCTAAGGTGGAAAAAGGGAATGGCTTTTCTCCAGCTGGCTGCTCTGGGCTGAGTCGATTCCCCTGCCTGACCCCCGTTTGCTCTCCTGGCACGAGCAGCTTTGCTCACCCCATGGAAGGGCTTCAGAGGGCAAAGCAAGAGGATTTGGTCTTGGGTCTGAGCAGAGAGGGAGCTGTTTGGAAACCAGCTCTCAGGCTGCCTCTCCATAGCGGTCACCCCTGAGTGATTAGGCAATCCAGGCACCCTCCTGAAACCCAACTGGAATCAAATTCCTCTCTCTTTTCCTTGAGAAAGGACTGTTTGTGCTCCACTCCAGCCCCATCAGACACCGAGCCCCGAGGTCAGGCTAGCAGGGGGTTGACAGATACATTGCTGTGTGCATGTGGGTGTCTGCATTTCGGTGATGACTGAGAGCTTAATTACTCTTCTAGGTCAGCTGCTCCACTTCCAAAATGGTTTTAAGGGGGCTGAGCTTCCTGCTCATTTCCTGATGGCCTCCAGTTGGGTTCGTGGCCTTGCCAGCTCCTGGATACCTGGGGTGCCTCCACTGATTCCTTCACAGCTGAAGAGGAGCACAGGGGCTGTACAGGGCATGGGGGCTGCACCCCTGAGCCTCCGCCACTTAGGAGGCTCTTGGGGGCCCTTCTGCAGGCTTGGGGGTGATGGGGAAGCTGCTGTCTGCTCTGGCACTTCCAGACTCACAAATGAAGCTGTGATTAGGCTCTGTGTGTGTGTGTGTGTGTGTGTGTGTGTGTGTGTGTGTGTTTACATCTCTCTCTTCTGCCGTTTTCTTTAATTACAATCTCTGAGGTAATTTCTGACGCATCATTAACAGTTCTGAGTAAACAAGGGGAATTCTCCAAATTATTCGCCATGAGCACAAAGGGAAATCGGCTTTCATCGTCTCCCTCTTCATCCGAGGAAGAAGCTGATCTGCTGCAGGCACGGGGAGGAAGGGAGTGTTGTGGCTGCCCTCAGATGCTTTGAGTCAACCTGAGATGGAGCAGCAACCCATCCAGTTTATCCAGCCAAGTGGGAGGCCAACTCTGCTCCCACTGCTGAGCAAAGTGGCTGGGATTTGACACCATTGCAACTGTACATGCAAAGTGCCTCTTGCCCATGAGAGCTTTGAGTGCTGCTTTTGAGTGTTCACCTCTCGTTTCCACCTGGATGAACCGGAACCGGAGCTGCTCAGGAGATGGGACAGTCCAAAAGCATCCTCGAGGCTGTGTCTCGGCTTGGAAGGTAACACCCATCTTGGTTGTTGGGTGGAAGGGTGATGCTTGAGACCAGTGCGGGTTTGGGGAGGGGAAGAAGGAGCACTGATAAGGAGAGAGGGCAGGGTTGGGAAGGGAAGGAAGGAGAGAAACTACAGAGGGATTTGGAGTCTGGGAAACAAGGTCTGGTCCAAAGCAAGAACTCCTAGAGATGCTGGTGTGCCCTGTGAGAGCCACGAGTACGCCTGGCAGCTGGGGTGGGAGGAGGTGGCTGGAGAGGACAGCTTTGCTGGGAGCCACTGGGAGGGCATTCCAGCCAAGTGCAGGGCTTGAAGGAAAGGGGCTTCATTAGAGGGGTGGCCTGTGAAGCTGGGACGAGGCAGTGCACCCTCTGGAGCACCCCTGGCCTGTGTCCCACTGAGAGCCCCTTCGCCCACCCTCCGGCATGGTGGCAAAGCGTCTGCGGCTGCAGCCAAGGGAGCGAAGGTTATTTATATTCATGTTGCAACTCTGCCAGCCGTGACTCTGTTATCTGCCATGCATGAATATTATTTGAATACGGAGTTTGTCGTGACTATTCTTCCGCGTGAAACGAGGGATTTGCTGTGGGATGGGAGCCCTCCCTCTGGCTGTCAGTCAGGAGGGGTTTCCTTTTCCTGTCTCGTTGGAAGCCGCGTCCCCAGCAAGGTGAGACAGTGGACACTTTTTCTCTTGTTAATATCCATGTCTAATCTCCTCTCAGAGGGGCCCTTTGTCCTAGACTGTAGCCAAGATGAGTAATTCAGGGATAGATGAGACGCTATAATTGGTTTGTGACAAATTAAAACATTTTTCCTTCGGAGCTGAGAGCAGGACTGTGGTCTGGAGCTGTCAAGCGTCACAGGGGAGGGCGATTTTCGGAGTAAGCGCATTGCAAATTGGCTCCAGATACGCCTTGGAGTCTGAAATTAAACTCCAGCTGGTGACTCTTCTCAGTTGGGGCTTTATTTTAGGGGGGGACAAAGGGAACATGTGCAGGGAGGGACAGCCTGATCAATACAGGGAACGTGACTGGTTTTTTACATCATGCAATGAGTTGGGAACCAGAGCGAGCTGTGGTGGGGATGCTGGGGAGCACCCAGAGGTGTGGTGGGAATGAGCAAGCCAAGCACCAGGACCACCATTGCCTGTCTTTTCTTCACACTGCTCTCAGTGGTTCCTCCATCACATCCCAGCAAGGAAGGACCATGACAGAAAGTTGCACATCACACCATCTCTTCTCTTGGGCACCAGGTGCAGAACCTTCTCAGGAGCTGTGGGCTGGTCCTTGCCCTGTAATACTTGTCTTCCTGGGCTAAGAAGAGTCCCTCGTCTCTCCTCAGAGAGCAGGATATCACCTAAAATTCAGAAACACAGAGGTGATCAGATCAGACAGTTTGATGAAGTACTTGGTTTGACTCTAAGATGTTTATGAGCTGGTTTGGGGCAAAGGGATGGATGTGAGAGGGAAAGGACTTCCTGATGCAACTGCTCAGTACTGCTACATGGAGATGGAGAGTGAAGGAGTGCTTGGGAAGGACTTGGATCTGTAAAGGGGGTTTAAGAGAGGCAAGAGGAGTCACCATGTGGGCTGGTTTTTGTGTAAAGGGTGGTGGGGAAGGAAGCCTTTTTTTGTGTCTGATAACAAAGCAAAAGGAGGCCCAAGGAAGGGGTCCTGTGAATTTTCCAAGGAGTCTGTATCTCAAAGTGAAGGAGACAGTCTGGAAGAGAAAGTTGTGTGTCTGAAAACAGGGAAAGCACGAAGGCTGTGAGCAAGTTTGAAGAGTTCAGGGCCTGGAGGTATTGGATGAGGACCAGAGGAGGAGATCTGGGCATCTCCTACATGTGAGGAGTATAACGAGCAGGCCACAGTGGCAGGGTGATGGTGACAGGGAGTTGGGGGGCTTGGGAGGAAAGATCAGAGGATCTAGTTTAGCAATGGAAAGTGCATAGATGCAGCAAATCCTGAAAGGCAGGATCAGATGGTGAGCTGTGACTGGTGTCAGTGGCATTAAGACGTTTGCTAATCCGGTTTAAGGGGATAAGCCCAAGAAAAACTGTGGAGACCTAAATTGGAGCTTGTCACTCTCCCGTGGAAAGCAGAAGTGTGGAGGAGGAGGATATGCTGAAAGAGACCCTGGATGGTTGGTCAGAGACAGAGGGTGAATGAAGGATGACTGTGAAGATGAAAGTTCAGGAGGTATCAGGTGGGGAGGAGCGACAGATGTCACCAAAAGCTGCATGGAGTAGAGAAACCCAGAAGCCTTCTGGGATGCACAGTCTCTCTCGTAATGACTGACCATCCTATTGGTGTAACTGGAAAGGTGGCAGAGAAGCTACAGAAAGCCAGTGATTGTGGTCTGGGAAGCTTATACGATGCATATCAAAGCCAGGATGTGAATTGCGTAAGTGCGATGTAGGTCTGGCACTAAAGTGATAAGAGTCATATCAAGGGAATAACTTAATTAACTGGTCTTGATCAAAGAACTGCATGAATTCAATACCCCAGTTTTCAGTGCTAAATGATGAAGTTTAGAGAAACTGTACTTGACGCAATTATCAATTTTCCTGTCCGAGGAGCTTTGAAGTGGCATTAAGAAGGGACAGTCCATTGTTCCATTTAGGACAACTTTCTCCCTCCCTCCAGTGATCAGGGGGCAGAGGGGCTCCCTCTCCTTTTCAAGTGCTCATTTGAAATGGTCTGAAGCATTATAAACAGTGGATGCCATGGGGAACGGGTTCACGGCTTTCACAAATTAATTGTTTCAGATGATGTAAATTAAGAACAAAGAGCTGTCCTTTCCATGGCAGCCAGAAAAAAAAAATAAATCTTTGTTTCCCCATAGCTTTCATTTCGCTTAGGATTTTAGAGGGTAAGTGGTTCCATTGAATTTCTAGCAGTCCTGGACCATTCTGTCCCTCTGGCAGATCATGCCGTTCAAACAAGACGCTGGGTGTGAGTAAGGGAGGAGTCAGGTTGTAGAAAGGCTTCTGAAAGTCTTTAAAATACCAAATTCCATGTGAGTTTATTCAATTGGGATGTGCCTATGTGTAACACAGCTTTGGTGTCTATCCCACAAGTTGGGTTTCTGTGCTGAACAACTCTTTGGGCTGAAGGGAGAGGGGAGCATGTGGCCAGCAGGAACCACAGTGGTCCAGACTTGGATGCCTTACCCAGCTGA
Organism: Grallaria varia; assembly: GCA_013396735.1. NCBI lineage: Eukaryota > Metazoa > Chordata > Aves > Passeriformes > Formicariidae > Grallaria > Grallaria varia. Next base: position 1,602,992 of record VWZG01002480.1, on the reverse strand, counting down.
ACATCTCTGGGATGGGTTCCTCAGCAGCTGACTCACACAGGTACTAGAGTTGGGTTTGCACCTTTTTTTGCCAGTGTCTATAAAGCACAGGGGATATCTGTGTATATCTGGAGGGGTCCTGCCACAACTCACTGAAGGAGGTGGATTTGTCCCTGCTGGAGGACTGATGCACCCAAGTCTGGCTGCAGGGAGGCAGATGTGCAAGTGCTCTGCAGGGCGGGAGTATCCCAGTTCCTTACATTACATTCACTCATAACCAGTTATAAATTAAAGAAACAAAACAAAACAAAAAATCAAACGCTGAACCATCATGAGGAAGGACAGCGAAAGGCCTGTTCTGCAGAGGGGTAGTGTTTTAATGGACCTTCGGAGCAAAATCTGGCCTGTGTATTTGTTCAGGACTAAAACTGGTGTCATGGCGAGTCAGTGAGAGATTTGGCTGGTGAGATCCCCCCATTATGGAAACTGAGGTTTAACCTGCACAACTTCCCAGCTGTTTTGAGAGAGGTGGGGTGTGGGCAGCCCTGCACTGCACCCACAGCGCTGCATGTGCCCGTTCACTGGTGGCTTCTCTCTACTCCCTCAAGTCCATCTGGTGTCCTGGAGACTCGCCCTTCTACTTAGGTGTAGTGCAGGAGATGGGGCTTTTCTCTGCTGTTATCCTGGCTGATCTCAACCAGAGATTCCGGAGAGGCATCCGTGCATTTGGATATGACTCCTGGAAAAGGATGCCTAAACCTTGTTCATCCATCAGTGACAGTGGTGGGAGTAAAGCCCTACTGCTTCCAGGTACTGCTACCTATGGGCAGGCGTTCCAGCTCTTCTCCATCCTCTGGGCACCACGTCCTTTGCCCTGGTGAGGAATCCACCTCATTCCCAAGGCAGGGGGGACTGGGAATGTGTCTTGACCGTCCAGTGCAATCTAAGGCTGCTGTGAAAAGCTGAGAAACCTCAGAAAGTCCCTTGGGAAATCGAGGATTAATTCAATTTCTTTACGGCTCCAGGACTTCCCGCTGCAGAACACAGGTGGACTTCATCTCTCTGAAATGAGGTGGCTCCTCCTCCTGGGCAGAAAGAGGGAATGATTTCCAAAGGCAGCAAGCCTAAGGTTCTCTTGTTTGGGTCTTCCCCAGAATAAGATGAGTGATGGAGGTGGGATGATTTGCTCTTGGAGCCACACCACTGGTTTTTCTCCAGGAGGTGGAAGGAAGCTGGGTGCTGGTAGCCAGGAGGCGAAGCTGCAGCTGGCCATGCCGGCTCCGAGCAGCGAGGGCAATTAGAGATCAGAAGAGCTGGGGTGGCTTCGTCACATTTCCCTGCTGCTGTTCTGGAGGTGATAATATAATTCATATCAGAAGAGTTAGTGGGCTGAAAATGAATTGGAGAAATCAATCCAGAGGGTATAAATGAATTAGCATGTAAATGAGGACACTTGCTCTACATAGTTTAATATTGCCTGCAGCTGTAAATAATTCCAGGGATGGAATCAAAAGCTGCAAACAACTTCATTTTTGTGCTCCTCCCCCGTCCGGGAGCACCTGCAGCTACGACCGACCCACCCTTGCAGAATCATCGCATTGCAAGGGAATTAAAGGAGATGAGATGTATATATATATTTTTTTTTTCCCCCTGATTGGACATTATTTACAAGGCTGCTGCTCCTGGTCCCATGCACCAAGTCCCTGTTGGTGCATGCACACGGCAGCAGGAAGGGGAAGTGGGGAACCGGCCAGTGGTGAGATCTCATGCAGCGCATCTCGAGCCATCCCCGTCACCCTGCGGTGGGCTGACGCGTGTGTGAAATAGCAATTTCTCACCAAGAGCTGCAGGATGAAAGGTCTTGATTGGGGTGGAGGACTTACCCCTCCTGGGGTGCCTAAGAGTGGGGAAAGGTGGGTGCTTGGAGAGCAGGAACCAGCTGGGGTAGCGCCTTGGTGGTTCTTGGCGCTACCTGGTGAGATGGCATTTCCAAGAGCAATGGGAAACCATTTGCACCAGGAGCACAGGGGGACTTCGAATGGGGTGTGCAGTCTGGAAAACCAAAAGAGACGCAGAGCCAGGTGATTAGAGTGGGGAAAATGTTGGGAAGCCCCTTTATGTGAGTTGACTAAAGAAGCACAGCTTGTTTAGCCTAATGAAAGGAAGGTTGAGAGACGTGATTGCACAGGCAGATAAACACAAGGGGGAGAGAGGAGCTAGTTAAGCTAAAGGCCGATGTTGATACCAGAACATATAAACTAGTCATGAATAAATTTCAGAGGGAAATGGGATGGAAGTGTCTAAGCACCAGAGCAGAGACTACGGACGAGTGCTGGAGAGTCCACACAACCAGGATGCTCTTGCACTGGCGTTTGACTGTAAAATAGGATTATAGGAGCAGGTCCCTCGAGATCAGGCAACTACATTGTGTGATCTGGGAAGTTCTGCTTGTTGCCAAAAGCCCCTTTATTATTCTGGCAGGGGAAGGATGCAGATCTGAGGAGGGCATATGTCTCTTTGAGTGACTCCAAGAGCGGTTGTTGAGAGCTTTTGGAGTGGTGCGGATGACAGGAGGTTAAAGATGATCCTCAACAGTCTTTTATCAGCGCTTCCCTCTTGTTTTTGACACTGACGGATCACTGAGTTCCCTCTTTCATCAGGTTGGAGTTTCAGGTTCTGCTCTAACTAGATCTCCCAGGTGGACTGGAAACACTGATTAAGATGGATAGAGTGAAAGCAAGTCCATTAAATTGTTAATAAAGAATATTACACACATACCTTAATCTGCAGCTCGCCTGACACTTTATAAAAGTACATTAGGATATAATCCAATTGAAGCCACAATATCGAGAACATCTTATCTCATCACAAATTGAAATTATATCATATTCCTCATTTCTTAAATTAAAAAGCTAAAACCTTTTAGTTTGCTCTCATATGCTTGTGTAAAACTTAATCAGCGGTTTTAACAACATTATTTTTCAATATGGGCCATTTCTGCTCTCATTTATTTACAAGAGAGAACTTCCTGGTAGGAGAAGTGATTCAATTTGCGGGAGGATACATCAAGCACTTAAGGATTTTGTAGGGATTGATTGATTATTTATTGTGTTATCTTGCCTGGAGACGTCTGATATGCCTGTGCTTTTGCTGTCTCTCATTCCACCTAATGCTCTTCCTTTGCGTCTCGCTCCCGTCTGGCGCTAAGGGCGCTCCTCCTGCCCGCTTGTGGCTGCACGAGCGTCTTGGAGGAAAAGGGGGTCAGGGAGGCAAAGCTGGGGCTGCCTCTGCTGGGACAAAGGTGCTGGACTGATGGGCAGGTGGGAGAGTTCATGTCGCTGGAAGACAGCCCAGAGGTCAGCGAGGTTAAAGGGTGGTTTGAAGTTCTGCTGGATTTTAACCGCAGGCTGCGTCACCGCTCAGCTGTGCATCTCCGAGTGTGTCAAACACATCCTTCCTCACGAGAAGAAGGAGATGGGCCACAGAGAGGCTGTATCGTTTGCTACAAGTGCCCCCAGGAGTAGTAGACAGCCCTGAAGGACCCTCAGCCCTGGTTGGTAGCTGGTCACCTCAGGCCATAAACAGGGTAGCCATAAACACCTCCAAGTTGCCCAGCAAAGTGCTGGATGATGTCCCAGAACCACCATGGGTCAGTTCTTCCTGCTCAGCTGAGCAATGCACTGCCAATGGCTTCTCCAGGGATCTTTGCAAAAACGTCGTTGTCCTTTTTGAGGGATCTAGCGGCCCAATAAGGCCAGAATTGGGGTGTGGAGAGGAAGGGGCCAACCCTTCATGCTTAGAGAAAACTGCTCTCACAGCAATATCTAATTATCTCTCATTGTTTCACTGTGGCAGAGGGGTTCATTAGTGATGGCATGTGGTGTCATCCTCCATGAAAGTGTCAAGCCTGAGGCCAAAGGGGTGACTTGAAAGGTCTCCATTTGAGGGGGATGACCATCAGGAGTCCTGCAAGAGGCTTGAACATTGTCTTGAACTTTGTCCTGAACTTTGTCCACTCTTTGGCACTGGGGCATGAGTGGAAGAAGGAATGATACTGCCATGGGGGCTCTTGGCATTCCAAACCTGGTGGGGCTTTGAGGCATTCTTATAGCAAGAAGGAAAACTTTTTTGATTTTATTCAAGAAAACAATGTCAGCAGAAGCTCCAGCTGAATGCTCAAGTGTTTGGACTGTGTTTCTGTGTCTCGCAGGGGGAGGCACCGGGAACAGGGACATTTGAGGTTTATTCTTTACACTGCTGCAGAGTTTGGCAAATTGCTCTCTCTGCCATAGTTTTCCCTGAGCAGGTTGAGATCAGCTGGGTTTATTCTTTTATGAGTACTGGAGTCCAGGAATTGCTGTCTTCTGGTGAAAATAAATACAGAAATCCTGAAGCACGGCTCCAAAGAGAGATGAGCCTGCAAAACAGCACCACGCTGGAAAGGGAGTATGTTTGGTTTGTCTTATTTTTCTTTTGCTTTCTGGGATTTTAGGATTCCTGTTGTAGGGATTGCACCAAGATGACAAACTAGAGAGGTCTGACAAGTGGAAACACAATCCCCCGACTCCAGGAGCTCAGACTTAAATATCAACAAATACCTCCGGATGCAGCGTGAGTGCTGCTGGAGCAGCTGACTCGGTGAGCGTGGAGGTGAGCGACTCCAGAGCCCCACAGAGCCCCACAGTCCTCATTTGCTGAACCCAGCAGAGTGAATTCCTGTATTGGATGATCCATGGGCATGGGCCTCCATGGGATCGGGGCCAATGTTTGCGAAGTGCTGGGAGATGCTTGGATGAAAGGGACCACAGAAGCGCAAAGTATTACTTTTTCATGATTGCTGCAGTTGCTGTCGTTGGGGCTGTCCAAATGTTGTTGTTGCAAGTGAAAATATAAAACCCTTATGGCGCGTTTCTTTTTTTTTTTTTTTTTGCCTCGTGATAAATAGAAATACAGGAGGGGAAAAAAAAACTACTTCTCCTAACAGTGAGAGAAGCAAAGCAGTCCCTGTGCAATTTGTTACACATCTCATATGTCTCTGACTGTGAGCTGTTGAGATATTTAGAGGGAGTATTTAGCCAACCCAGTGCACAGCCTCTGGAGTACCGGCTTCTGCTTTGGTCCATGCTTGGTTGAACCTCTACAGCAGCTTTATGGGTTTTTGACACAGCATTTCAGGAGAGGCTTTGATTCTGGAAGATGCCAACTGCGCCGAGTGGGGCTAAGATGATTAATCAAATTATCTGAAGGGCGTTCGCCAGAACTGGGTAGTGACCAGTCTCCATCCTAATCTCTGGATTGAGATGTCAAGCCAGGCTCCAGCTCGGAGCACTGAGCTCGCCAGGAGGCAGCGAGTGGAAAAAAATCTCCGGCAGCAAACAGGCTGGCAGTGCTCCCCGTGGTGGGGAGGAGTGCTCCCAGGATGGGGTGCGATGATGGTGATCAGAGGCCATGGGGTGGTGCTGCTCGGTGGGCTGGGTGAGGCCAAGGGGGCTTTGCACATCAGGAAGGTCAGACAAAACTTCTCTAGCTGTCATGGAGAAGGGATAAGCTGATGGTTGTGCCTCAAGCTGCCTTCCTCCCTCCAGGCTGTGGAGAGGAGAGAGGAATGGCTGGAATGTGTTGCACTCCTGACTGGCCTCAGGGTGAGGGCTCCTCTGATCCCACCTCCATTTAGGTTGTTGCTGAGCAGGATGGAGAAATAAGTGGCCTGGCATGGAAGAGACGCGAGCACCAACTGAGTAGTTTTGAATTTGGTGGCAATGTCAGTTGCTTAGGGGAGCTGGGCTTTGGTTGGAGTCGTGCAGGGGAATGGTGCAGTGTGGTTGGTATGGGACGGTGCTGATGAGCATGGCAGAGGGCTCCAGGAGATGAGAAATAGGGTGGGGAGCAGGGACTTGGCTCCTACGATGAGCTTTTCTCTTCAGGGACCGGCTGGGTTTGTCACCCACCTGCTTTTGTGCTCAGTTAGTGTTCAGATATATCCATAACTAAGGATGAAGCCAGAGCGCCTGAGAAGGAGAAGACAGCCCAGGGCAGCGAGGGATGGGTTGAATGCTGTGGAGTTAAGGTGTAATCACTCACAGGGGGATGAGGGTCCCTCTGCTGCCCTCCTTCCCCCTCCTGCCCTGGGGATTGCAGGCAGATGGGCTTTCCCCAGACCCAGGGGGAGCGCTTGGTGCTGCTGCATAGGGAATCGCAGGACCCAGCTCTGTCTCCAGCTCTCTGGGTGTGCAGTGTCTCTGCTCCTACGTGAGCCCCACAGCGTGCTGGGATCCCCTTTGCTGCACGACCTGACAACACCTGGGGCATTTCATGGACCAACAGCCTGAGCATCCTCACTCTCTGCCCTTCCCGACGTGCTGGATGCTGCTTTCCTGTCCACCCCTCAATTCTTCTTCGCCAAGCGCATTTCGCCATCCCTCCACATCTCTCCCAGCCCCAAACTGGGGGGCTGGTGCCCTCGGCCAGAGCAGTGCTGGGGCTGTGCATTTGCAGAGCCCCACTCGCCATCTGTGCCGGCGGCCGCTGGCGCCTGGCCAGGCCATGGCAGGTCCATCCACCGGCAGCTCTCGGCCGCTTCACCGGGCACCGGTGCCCACGGCACCACCATCACGTGTGGCCATCAGCTGATGGGGAGGATGACTCAGCCGGCAGCTGTCGGGCCCCTAAAATAATGACAAAAACAATTAGCAGTCCAAGCAGTAGCCTCTCCTTAATTATCTCCTCCGAGTTTAATTAACTAGCTAAATTATCAGCAGTAATGTAGGCATTAATTATGTCAAATTACAGTGTAAAAATCACAAAGTGTGGAAAATGTCAATTCAGCTGCGCTCACCTGCCGGGCTGAGACAGCGCCGGTGACAGAGGCTCAGGCTGGCGCAGGGGAAGGGCTGTGCCCCCTCTCTGGGGGATCAGGATCCCACCACGAGAGCCTCGAGGGGACCACAGGGAGCACCAGCAGTGATGCCAACAGGAGCCCGTGGCATGGTTTTGGTTGGGAGCTGGTGGAGGCTGCCTGGATGGGGGCAGGAGCGGGGAGGCAGCAGCAGTTTGGCTCTGGCAGAGGGAGGGGAAGGAGCGTGGCTCCCCAAACCAGATGGCGTGGATGCTGAATTATTAAATTATGAATATTAATACAAATCAGACACGGAAGAGGTAATAATTTTGCTGCCCTACAGAAATAATTAACATAATTTTGATAAATTACATGATAAGAGAATCTCAAAATTGAGGTAGATTTATCTTAATTAATATCTTGGACTTGCTCCGAAAGGTAAATTGTTCCACTGGGAACTGGGGAAGGGTGAAGAAGGGGGCCCCTGACTCTGTGAGCAGGACACTTCTCAGGGTTACTGTGGTGGGGGAATGGGGCAGCCCCTCCAGGCCACACCCCAGCCCTGACTCAGCTGCACTGTGGCGATGATTTTGGGGTTGTTCCCACCCCCACGGGGACACCAAGTGACTTATCTGAAGCTGCATGGAGTGGTCAGAGAGCAGAGGTTTGAACTGGTGTCTCCAAACTCCTGTGGACCCAGTGTCTCATGGAGACACACCAGGGAGGTACTGCAGGTACAGGGTGTTTGTTTTTTGGTAGGTGAACTACCAGGAGTTGTGCGTGGCTGAAACATTGTGGGGACATCCCAGGCTGGAAGGAAAGGGGGCATTCAACTACTGAGTGATTTGCTTCCCTATCCCTCATGTGGTGTTGGACTGCCTTGCCACGGTTTTCCTTCAGCTTGCACGACTCCAGGTAAGCCCATGTGTCTCTCCAAGTATGTGTGTGATGATGGACAATGCTCTTCCCTTTGCCCAGCCATGGTTATTCCCTAGGTCTTTGTCTTGGTGCTGCTGCTGCTCATCAGCTCAGCCTGCAAAGGTGCAAATCTGCCCCAAAAAGGACGTGCAGATGTGCTGTGTAGGTTGCTTTCTGTTGCATAGAATTTTGTACTTAAATCCTGAAGTCATCCAGGAGAGCATGACCTCCCAGCATGAGTTAATTCCCAAAGCAGAGGACATCCCCCAGGCACAAGCAATGCTGGTACGGGTGGTGTCTGGAGATCATCCATAGCTTGTGGCATCAAACCTGCAACTCAAATTACAGGGTTAATTGCGAAATTAAAGTAGATTATGCTTTACTATGACATTTTTGCAATACTAGATCAGGCAATCTAGGAGAAGACTTTATCTGCATACCCATAGTATCCATTTAAATGACTGCATTGGTTGCTCCACTGCAGTTCTATCTGTGGCCTAGTTATGTTTCAAGTATGTGTCAGCTGAAAGGGCTTCGAGCTTGGTTACTTGATATATTCCTGACACCAGTGAGCAGGAGGAGAGCGAGGAGTAGCCAGGAGAGGCTGTTCTCGGGAGGCTTCAGTCTTGGTCTCGAGCTCAAGAGGTTTTTAGATTCACATCCATGCGTTTGCCAGCTTAATTGGCAAAAGCTTTAATTTTTCAGAAGGGTTAGAAATCTTGTTGATCTGTTCCCACTGGCAGGATTTAAAGCCTCAAACACTTTACTTTTTCAAAGAGCTGTACAAATGTTAACTAATACAGCCCCAGTTAAGCATAATCTCTAGATGGGGGAAAGAAGAGTCATGCTGAACGAGCCCCTTAGCCTGGACAGGGGAGTTGCTGGGTCCCTATCCCATCCTTATCCAGAAGGTATGGTTGTCTCTTCCAAGCCTTCCCCACTCTGTCTGTTCCCCTGGCCTTGACGGTGTAAAAGTAAGCTGTATTTCGTGGGCTTTCACTCTGCAGAAAATAACAAGAAGGAAAAACCCAAAGCCACCAATTGCCACAATGCCAAGACACAGGCTGGGAGCAGAGACTTGTCACCATGTGGCAGCAGTGGTGCATCCAGGTGAGACCAGGGATGGTGCCCAGGATAGTAAAGGATATTCATGGGGCACAAGTAGCAGTAGGAACATCAGTACTGGGAACATCATTCATCGAAAATATACTACAGGTGACCCTTTGCCTTACTGGGAGCTTCCACATACAGACTGAGTGCTGCAGCTCTAAGTTAAGTTTTGTTAAGGGTAGTTGGTGCTGTTACAGAGCATGTGGGTCAGCACCCCCCGTGGTCAACCTGACACCCCTGCTGCTCCCCACCAAGCTTTTGGGGTGGCAGAAGAGGGATGTTTACCTTGGAGCTCCCTCTTGCACAGGCCCTGTGGCTGGAGCTGTTGGCAGCCCCAGCAGCAAAAAGGGATGCAAAGCCACGTGGTCTGGACAGAGCTGGAAATCCTGTTAAAACAAGTGCACCCTGCTGAGGGACACTGAACGTGGCTCTGTGCCACCCGTCACCTCAGCTGGGTCCTGCCGGGGCTCGTCCAGGTTCAGTGACTGCCTGGGCAGCCCTTCCTTGCACGAATGCTGATGGACACCCAGCTGCAGTGCAGGGCAGGAGACCCGCTGGGGCTCCTTCATTCACCTGCCTACATGTTTTCCTTGCAAGAGGCTCTGGTGCTGCAGGAATACCCGCCGTGCCTCGCACTGCACAGCCCCAGGGGAGGTTTTGGGCCGGCGAGCCTCACGCTGTGTGTAGATGAATTCATGCACACACACACGGGGATGGACTGGCACAAGCACCCGCTGCATCCAAGGATTCAATCTGAGACCAGCCTTAACCCCTTCACCACTGCAGGAGGCATGTCTTGGGGCTCAGTGCCGTCAGCAGTGGGGGACAATCTGCTGGTGGCACTTTGATGGAGCTGTTGAGTTGGGAAGGACGTGGCTGGCCCTGAGGGGACCACATTGTTTGGTTGTGTCTGAGGTAGGGGATGCAGGAAGGAAACTGAAGCCCAGTGTAATGTAGGGCAAAAAGCAGGGATTTTAGGAGATCTGGTGGCAGGGGGGTTGGATGGAGAGTGGGGCTGGAAGGACCACCCTGTCAGGCACCAACCCAGAGCTGTAGGAGGAGGGTGTGGAAGGTGGAGGAAACTGAGGCAGGGAAATAGATGGACACATAGGGATAGGGGCAATTGTTGCTGTGGCTGTCCTCCTTCTGCATGACAAGGATGGGGTGTGGGGGTGAAGGACATTTGTATGGGGAGAAGGAAGCCAAGCTGAGACAGCAGGAGAGCACAGGAGCCACCCCTGTGTGGTGCACTCACATGGGGGCAAGCAAGGTGTTCCCACCTGGGAGAACACATCTGTGATGTGGAGCTGGTGGAAACCTCCTCCCTCCCCTTCTCTCAACCTCCCTTCTGCTGGGGCAGAATGGGGGGGAGACTGGTGCTGCTTCTGCCTTTTGTGGTTGCTGTTTCCACTTTGTTTCAGGTTTCTCCTCTGTTGGGACTTTGGGCCTTCCCGTTCCCCAGTAATTATATAATTACTTCACAACATGCTGCAGGAATAGTCAGGGAGATGGCTACAGCTAGCACAACAATGGTGACAAGTAAAACATTAATTTCTGGAGTTCTTTTAATTAATTCATCAGGAATCGTGCTGTGCGGGATGATTACGTTAAAGTGTTTAATTACAAATTTATATGTAATGATGCACTTTAATTACTTTGGACTGGTACAATATTATTGGGCCCTTTTCCCAAGATTCCTGGCACTGGGTTTGGGCTGCACATAAGCAGTGCCATGGATGCTTGTGCCTCTAAATTATTTACATGGCATGGGAGAAATCCAGTTCTGATTGATGAGAGCAAATTCTCCCCTTAGCTGAACGGGAGCGAGGGCCTTGGGGAATCCAGAGAAGGAAGGTCAGTGTGACGTGTGTGTGTCAGGCAGAACATCAGGGCATTTTTTGTTGGAAGAATCGAGGTTAATCTGGTGGAAACTGAAGTGATAGAGAGCCAGGCACGATAAATATTTATCAAAGGGACCAGTGTCAGGATTCTGGTTCACTGATGCAGATATGTCCTGGATGGATCTCACAAAGCAGCACGAGATGCTGCTGCAAACAGCCCTTGCCAAACACGTAGGGTGGTTCTCCAGCTCCCCTCCTTTTGCTTGTCCCCCTTTTCCTTTGTCTTGCCTGTCGTTGTGTGCATGTGTGTGTGTGTGCATGCACACTCATTTTCTTTCCCTTTAGGCTCCCATTCTCCCCTCATCCCATCTTTATTTGCCTCCGTGCATGGGGAGCATCTGTCATTCTTCTCTCTCCTTTGTCAGCATCCCCCCCCAGAGGGGCAGCCACGCTGTTATAGAGGCCTTCAAGCTAAAGGGCTTCAAGTAAGTTTGAGGTCAGACTGTCTTTAAGCTGTTCCACGTGCAAATTGGCCAGTTATATAGTGTATATAGAGAGAGATATTATGTAGATATAGATAGATGTATCCATGCTGCACAAAGTAGTCTGCAGGACAGGCAGTGCCTTGCTGTTGTGGGTTCACAGTATCTGGCACAAAAGAGTCTGGCAAAATTTGACTTTTGTTTGAGTCAGGAGAGCAGGATCTGGCAAGGAAGCAATCAAATCCTTTCCTCTTCAAGAGTAAGGGAAAGAGAGATCAGCTTTGGGTTTGTTATACTGATGGCTCCCGGCAGACACACCGGTGAGGTTTGGTGTAGTGTCACTGACACTTGCCTTGCAATGGCTTTGTGTCAGTGCAATTGCAAAGAGAACTTGCAGGCAAATAGCAGCAAATGGACCCTCTGAGATGCTTGCTCCACTGCAGCAGGGACTATTTCTTGTGCGGTTCTTGTGCCATTGCACAGATGATGCACAGCTTAGCCCAGGACTCGGGGGTCCCAAAGTCAAAGCCACTTAGCTGTGTTTTCTGGCTTTGAACACACGCACAAGAAGTCACTTGCAGGTACAAGTAACCCTGACTCTTTCTGTGGGTGTAAGTTGCTTTTATGGGTGAGCTGGTTTCTGGTAGACCTTGCAAAGAAGAAATGGGAGTTTTCTTGTGAGTTGGGAGAAGCGCCGGGGCAGAGGCAGGTGAGGATTGTCCTCGTGGTCAGCACCCGTTGCCTGCTCTCCAGAGCACCAGAGCCCAGTGACTGCTTTGCTGCAGTTGAATTGTGCTTCAGACCCCTGTGGTGAGCACTGCGGCCCAGAGGATGTAACGCAGGGCACATGGGATGGAGCCTCACAGTGCAGGGTGCCCACCCTGGGCAAGCAGACTGGCAGCTGCTGAGTCAGGCAGGTCCTGGTGAAACGAGGCCATGCACTTGGGTGAGCAAGTCGGGAAGAGTCCTGCTGGGAGCCAAAATACACATCATCCTGCTGACTCAACTGCTGCTGCTCCTGATGATGCTACAGCTGAGGCGATGGGGGGAAACCTTTTTCCCACGGGAAGACGGGATGTTTGCAAGCACAGCTCTTTGTAGAAAGTTTTCTCTCCTGCGTACAACCCCCGCGATGGTCAGGCTTGGCAGAGGCTGTCCCAGCTGCACAGGGGAAGGGGGTGAAGAACTTCTGCCTGGTGGCTTCCCGTGCCCCTTTCCTTTGCAAATGTGTTCATAAGGTGTAACCACATTTTGGCAGAGAGTTGGAGCCCCGGACAGCACAGTGAGAGCAGAAGTGCTTCCTGTCACAGCTTGGGTATTTCCAGGCCAGAGCTGGTCCCAGCGTTCAGCATCGCGTGTGTGAGGTCATGGCAGCCTTTTCCTGGCAGTCCTCAGTGGGAAGGGTTTGGGGAGCAATGGCAGGAGCGGGGCTTTCCTGGAGGGTGCGTGGGAGATGGGGGGCTGCGATCAAGGTTTAGGCAAAATGCGTGAGCATCACAAAGAACAAATCGTGTGGGTTCATGTTCATCCTGAAGTGCAGAATGGGGCATATTCTGCACAGCTTTGTGGTAGCCCTAGACTCCAACTGAGGGAGTCTGTTAGGCTGACACGCAGGCTTCAGGTGTCCCTTTTCTACTTTTCTTTTTTTTTATTTTATTTATTCTCTTTGACCTTACTCCATCCATCCAGAACTGGTCTTAGCGCCAGTGCTTACTGTGGGAGGAGAAGACGGGGTGCTGCACACACCGCCCCCTCTCCCAGGTGCGCCGTGCCGGTCGGAGGCGCAGGGCAGCTTTCCAGGGCAGACCCACCGGGCGGAGAGATTCATTTTGCCGTGAATAATTCCCGTTTGTGTCTTTCCTCCTGCCTGCGCTGAGCAGGTTCAGGCGCAGGGAGCTGAGGCTGCTGCCTCACCACTACGCGTTGGAGCCCCAGGGAGGGCTCCCTGCCGTGCCAAGGAGCCTCCTGGTGCCACCATCCCATCGCCTGGTGCTGGAGGGACTTGGGGCCATGGAGATGATCCTTGAGCTACTTTAACGCTGCAGAGCGTTGCCACGGTGTCCCCTTCGCACGGGGGTCAGGCTCCTGGCGCGAAACCCCCCCGGCTTTTACCCCGCGGTCCCTTCTCCGAGCGCTGTCCCCAGCGGCGCGGTGGCACCTTGGCGGCGCCGAGCGCGGCTGGCACGGCGGCTCGGGGAAGGGCTCCTCGGGCCGGGCTCTGCCAAGGCCAGATGGTGTTTGCGAGCGGCGCCAGGTCCCAGCTGAGCGCTGCCCGGAGAGAGGCGCAGGAGCCGCCGCTGCCAAAGCCGCGGCATATGCTGCGCTCTGCCCCGCACCTGCCCGCGGGCAGCCCCCGCGCCCCGCGCCGGCGCGAAGGAAAGCGGCGGCCCCATCTGGAAGGAATCGAGCAGATAAATATAAGGGAGGCGAAACCCAAAAACGGGAAGGGGAAAAAGAAATTAAGTTTAAAAACAAACAAAAAAATAGAATAAAGAGAAGGTGCGGAGGGGAGACGCAGCCGCGCCGGTAAGGTCGTGGGGCAGCAGCGGGCGAGGGTTGGACAGCTGGTGGGTAGTCACGGAGTGGCTGGGACATGTCCCCTTTCACGCAAACCCCCTTTTCCACCAGCATCCCCGTTTCCACCTCCATCGGCGTTTCCACCAGCAGCCCCTTTTCCCACCAGCATCCCCTTTCCCACCAGCATCCCCTTTCCCACCAGCATCCCCTTTTCCACCAGCAGCCTCTTTTCCACCAGCAGCCTCTTTTCCACCAGCAGCCCCTTTTCCACCAGCAGCCCCTTTCCCACCNTTCCCCCCCAGCCTCCCCGTTTCCCACCAGCATCCCCTTTTCCACCAGCATTGCGGTTTCCACCACCATCCCCATTTCCATCAGCATCCCCATATCCCTGTGCACAGCCCAGGGCCAGCTGCCCTGCCACGTCCCCACCAGCGCCAGCGAAAGGTTCTGGGAAACCACTGCGGGGGTATTTAACTTCATTTCAGGAGCAAACCCCAAACGGTCGTGAGCAAAATTGATGGGAGAATATACTTTATGCCTGTTTTGAATTTACTTTGGTAAACTGTATGCACTCGGGGCACGGTCTGTAATTTATTGAAAAGAACCAGACTGGAAACCAGCTTCATACTGTGAGTAATTTCTAGCATCGTGTAATCTATCACCGGGAGACAGGACACTTTGTTTCTCTGAAAAATTATTTTTATAGTTGGCTTAGTAACAACAACAATTATTATTATTAATATTAATAACTACTTGTTTAAGGCCTTTCATGCATGGTTTAGAAAGCGTTTTGCTCATGGGTCAGTAGGTGTTAGCTGCATCTCACAGGAAGGGAAACTGAGGCACAGATTTAACCTCACTTGGGCTCACCTGGACCGTGGGATGCCCTTTGTGTATTTCAAAAGTATCTGAGGGTTGAGTGATGAAGGAGATCACAAAATTATTTTCTTTAAAATTTGGGTCTGCTTAGGTTCAAAAAATTATTAAGAAAAGTCCAGAAAGAAATAACCCTTACATGCCCTGGTGGCTAGAGCACATCCCCTGGGAGAGCACAGAAACAAGCACGACATCTCAGGTAGTGACTCCAACATTCTCTCCACTTGTTTTTTAATGTAGAAAATATTTGCAGCCTTTGATTTCCCCCCGGCTGGCTCCCTTGTGTCTGGCCTGTGGCCACCGAAGCCCCAGCACTGTCGCCTCTAGCACGAGGACATCTGCCTGGATGTGAAATGCAGGGCCCAACTCACCACGGCGCTGCCAGGGCTGAGATCTGCGGGATGCCCATCCTTCACTCCGTGCTGCCAAGCTCACCAGCCTGGCTTATTAAATAATGTGATGACACTTCGCAGGGATCTCCTCAATCTCTCTTTCCAGGGTGGAAAAATGCCATTTCTGGGTAGAGAGTAGCAAAGAGCTGCTGCTGCAAACACACCAGGATTTGGGGATGTGGCGAGAACACCCAGCTCCGCTCCAGGGGTGGAGAGATGTGGGTGGGGACACTTCAGCATCACCCTCTCTTGTCCTCTCTGCTGCTTGGGCCTCCTGCAAACTAAACGTGGTTGATCTGGACATAAGACCTAATTTAGAGCGTGAAACTACTCCAGGTGATAATTGCATTCTTCTGTGGAAATGGTGTAGACTTTCTGTCCATATGTCGTTAAAAACACTATTTTATTGGTAACAAGAGAGCGTCTTCAGCTGAATTCTATCCCTGTATCTTTCCATTTCTTGCTTTGTAACAAGAATGATAATATTTAATATTTACGGAGCACTTTACATCTTCAAATTCCATTTACAGGGTGAAGGCCCGGCTTGTTCCCATGAGGTGGAGGGGTATGGCAGTGTTATCTTCTGCATTTGCAGGTGGAAAATTCAAGGCAGGAGAGGAGGTAGGGCAGGATCTGGAAGGGATCCTGTGCCTCACTGTGGACCACCATCTCTGAGTTTGCTTAAAAAAATATTCTCCTCTAGGAAGAAAAGTGGGTTAAAACAAAAGAAAATTAGCAAAAAGTCCTTTTTGCCCTCTCATTAGGAATTTTATCTTCCTTTATGTGTTTTTTTTCTTTATTTCTTTAATGCAATGAAAAATATTCAGAGCAGAGATGTGTTCCTTAATCCTGTACAGTGGTAATATAATCTGCATTTGTTCAGAGTCGTTCAACCCGAATCATCCCTGAGCGCTGACGCTGATGTGCAAGCAATGCATGGCCATAAACCCACCCACCACCTCGGTGGAAATGCTGCCAGTTAAAACACAGGGAGACAGCCCAGGTACCGGGTGAGGACACTCATTCCTACACCCACGAACACGCTGGACCGAAGCCTTTTCAGAAAAAGTCCGTTTCTGCCCAGTTTGCAGTGCCAAAGTCAGACGTGTAGGATTTACTGTGCAGGTGAATGAGCCCGCACACGTTGCCTATGCTGTCCGTCTGTCCAGGATTTCCGGACATCAGCAGTTCCAGCGGGGTCATGCAACATCTGCACATCCCTGATAAATTCCTCTTTTCCACCTGGAAAAAAACTTCCCGGAAGGTGTGCTGGAGGAGACATGGTGCATGGTGGTGGTGGTGGTGGTGGTGGTGGCGGTAGTTAATTATCCAGCATCCCAGAGGGGCTGAGCTGTCACTGTCGCCGTCACCACTAAGGCTGGAGCAGCAGAGCACGCTCAGGGCAGCACCATGGCCCTGCTCACATGCAACGCCAGGCATCAGATGGAAAAGCAAAGTGTTTCCGCTTCCAGACCCGTCATCTCCTCCTGCAGAAGTTAGTGAGGAGGGCAGGCAGCAAACTGGGGAGAGCCGGGCTGCACATGACATATTTTCCCCTGGATTTCTCCCATTTCCCAGGACTTTCGAGGGTTCTGCTCCAGCGCAGGGTGAGGAAGCCAACAGATGGCACTGTGCTGTTTCTGGAGGAGCCCAGCCTTGCTGGAGGCCAGAGGCGGGATGCCTGAATCCTGGGAAAGCCCTGCACTTCAGGGAAGGTTCTCCTCATGCAGAGCCACGAGCAAAGTCTCACCATGGAGAAGACCCCAGGGCCCTTTGCCTACCCTTGGCTCAAAGCACCACGCAAAGCAGATATGCTTGTACACAGCCTTGGGACATTCTCTGTTATCCGGAAAAAGGATGCAAAACCATCCAGCAAACCAGGTCAGTGTTATAATAACCTGTGTGGCAGGTGCAGGCAGACCAGACCCCTCGGTGATGTGCCAGTACCCAGCTAAGGAAATCAGTGGTGAGGGGCTGATGATTTCAGCAGGAGGCACAGGGCTCCCCAAGGCTCAACTGCTGGCCTTCCTCTGGAGTTTCTCTTTAGCCCTAGAGGCTCCTGCTGTTTGGCTCCAGCAGAGCAGAGCAGAGCTGAGGGATGGGGTGATGCTGGGGTAGGTTCCTGGCAGTAAAACCCTGCCTGTTCTTGTTGTCAAACCTCCCCTGTGCAAGTGTCCTTTATTTCACTGATCCTGCAGGTCTGTGCTTGCTGTTCTAGGAGCAGAGGCACCTTCATGGCTCCAGCCATAGGTTTGTGCCTTGTAGCAGCATTGGGTGGGTGGTTTAGGATGAGTCAGAACCACCACTCGAACTGTGCCTGTTTCCTAAGATGAATCTCTAACTTGTTTTCAGGCCAGTATCGTGGAATTGTTAGGAGCCATTCCCTAATGTTCCCAGTTCTGCCTGGTGGTTATCACCATCATTTCCGATATGCTCATCTTCCTCGTTTCCAGCTCCCTAACGAGCTCTAAGCCCTGAGACATGCTCCCCCTATTGAGCAGTACCTGGGATGGGGAAAACCAAGCCCCAAACCCAGAGCTGGGAGTTGCTCTGAGCTGGTAGATACATCTGAACAGGTGTCAAGGTGGGACGAGCTCAGAAATGTGACTCAATTTTCTTGCATTAAGCCACAAGACCTTTCCCAGCAAGCAGGGCCAGCAGAGAGTGTGCCCTCAGCTCCACACCCTGCCGTGCTGTCCCTCTGCCTCTCACTCCTACAATTTGCCATTTTCTTTTTCCCTCCCTCCCACTCCTGAAACCCCTCTCAAGGTCCAGTCCAGCGGAGGTTTGCAGCATTTGCCACCAGGATGCTGAGCATCCCTACGGAGCCACTGCACGCCCTCTGAGGACGTGCTCAGCGTCACCACCCACCCCCCACATCCTTGACCCCACTGCCATCCAGTGCCACCTTTCAAATCACTGAAGTCACATTAGGGTAAGTAGTTATATTAGGCTGACCTCTGCCTTGTCAATCTTCACATCATTCAAAGGCAATTTAGCCTATTCATGCATAACGAGAGGCTATTGATTGGATAATCTCTGTTATTAGTGGATGGGTAGAACTTGCTCTTTGTTTTATTTTATTATTGTGTGTGTTGGTTGCTTAAACCTGCTTCTGTTGTGCCGCTGCAGTTACAGTAAAGAGTATGAGCAGATACTTGATTAAGCCTTGCAGAGATTATTAAAGCAAGGCCTCGTTCTGAATGCACATATTTCAGAAGAAACATCATAAAGAAGCAGGCACGTGTGAATTCCTAGAATCTGCAAGCACAATTTATCCTTGCAGGTCAATAGCTCATATTGTCTGCTCTGCCAAATTGTTCAAACATATACAATGCTCTCAAAACATTGCTTAATTAGATTCCAGAGAACATTGACACACAAACAAAAGATATTAATATCAAGGATTTCAGCATCAAATGTAGTTTACACAGATCAAAGAACATTTTTGGTGCAAGGAGGTTATGAATGTGACAGGTTGTTACTCCACAAGTGAAGGATATGACAAGAGGGGGAAGCAGCGATCAGAGAGCGGAGCACAAAGAGGAACAAGTGAGGGCCACAGGGAAGATAAGGCTGCAGAAACAGAGGGACAAGGAAGATTACTGGGGAGGGAGGGAGGGAAAACACCTTCCAGAAAACAGTGACAAGGTGCCCTAAAATGGACACAGAGCTTTTGGAAGGTCTAGGGTCGTGCATTGCTTCTGTGGGGTAGGATGAGACTCGTTCTCTTTCATAGGGATGGCATCTTAAGAGCAAGATCCAAAACTTGTAAATGTTTGTAAGCAAAATCTTCCTTGAAATGAACGGCTCGGGTCTGAATGGAGATTTGGTCCTTAGCGGGGAGCCTTTTGTGGCTTAGTTGTTCTGTGTGGTCTGTGTTGCTTGAAACTGGGCAGAGGCAGTGAAGGGGTGAAGGAAAGGGATGTGGAGATGAGCTGGGAGAGTAGGGACAGGTTGGAGTCAGAGGTGTGTTGTCAAATGTGCAGCCCTAGACGGGAAAGGGACAAATATAGTTAACGATTGTCTGTCCTGACTTTCACAAGTGACATATCTGCATATGGCCAGTGTGAGGGAAATCAATGGTTTGCTTGGGATGTGGGTGTCCTGTCCCCATCACCTTGGAATAGCTACAGTGTCTGGGAGCATCTTGGTGGAGCCTTGGTGATCCTGGGACCAGCAGGACTGCCCCAAACCTGCAACCTGAGCTGGAAAAATATTCAGTCTGGTCAACAGGTCTTAATGCAGCTTATCCACAGTGCCTGGAACAGAAAATTACTCTGGTGGCTACCTGGAACAGAAGGAAGGAGCTGGAAAGAAAACATGGGGATGTATGGGTAGGCACAAAGTAGCAGGCCAGGAAAACAGGGAAACAGCTAAAAGAGCAAGCCAAGGGGAAGTCAATAAAATTGACTTAAAATACATATGAATGAAAAAATTAATAAGCCAAAGCTGTATTTAATGTCAATATTGTTGTAGTAGTCTGAGAAATCATGAATAAATAAAAGCAGATGGTGGATTGATCATCCAACACCAAGAAAGGCACTTGTGAAGAATATTTTCTTCTCAAGGCACACAGGCTCATATGTGTGTGTCTCATTTGCTTTAATGGGAGTCATGTTTGCAAACTCCTGTGTATTAAGAACAGGTAAACCTCAGTGGTTAAGGCTTGTTTTGACACAATTATTTCCTTTTTCTCATGGAAAGTATTAACTTCTGCTTTAAAAGTGTTCCACCTGCATATTACACTATATATCACAGCAACCTGCCAAATCCACTGTAAATTATTCAAAAATAGGCTGACAAATCAAGGACTAGCATTTTAAAGCGTGGGTAATTTGCAGCATTATTGAAGAGCACCCTCTCCCTTTAACTTTTCCCTACAAGCACTGAAAGCAAACTGTTCCTGTTGCTTCTGAGAAGGGAAGGATTGCCCTTATTCAAATTCTGGTGTAGATGCTGGGACCTGCACCTTGCTCCTGAGAGACACTGGGGGCTCCCAGAGCCAATCACATCGAAGAAACTCAGCTCCTTGCCCAGCTTTGCATCTATTGATTTTTCTTTGTGGATAGTGCATTGTAATACCCTATTTAAAAAATTGGGAAGAGTGGAAACTGCATCACAATGAGCTACATACTCCTGGCACAGAGGGCTCACTATTAGGCCCTATTCCAGAAGATTGTTTAAGCATGCGCTTTCTGAAAAATCTTATTTTTATTAGGCTCTTTCATTAGATACGTCCTTAGTTACACTGCAGGTGCAGAGACCAAGCAATTTGTCTGTCTGTCTATCAGTAGTTCTCATTGCCATGGCATATAGTCCTCAGAGATTGAAATAACATCCTTAATGTCCCCGTGAAAATGTATTATTTGTCTTAAAAATGTAACTCCTATATGAGAATAAAAAAGAAGTGGCTAAGTACAGGATAGTCAGAGTATGCTCAATGATGTACCATTTTTCCTCAAGTTTATCTCTTCTCATCAACAAGAAAAACAACAACTTTTTAATTTTTCTCAGAGATCTGAACAGACAGTCATGCCCAGGCATGGCGTGGCTGGTGCATGCCACCATTGCTTTGGAGGGGAGAAGGATGTGGAGGGAGAGACATGAGAAGAGCAGAGAGGTGTCCCTGTTTCTTGGTGTCTCAGTTCATGGTCACTTTGGGCCACTGAGCAGGCATGGTGTGAGCTGGAGGGGGCTGGTGCACAGCTCAGGAGCAGGGCTGCTCTTGCTGTCTGCTTGTAGCGTGTTGTACCATGTACTGATCGTGTTTCTCTATGCCTTAAGCAATTCATGTTTAGAAAACCTCTGCTGTACCCTTCGAGATGGGTTGTTTTGTATTTTGATCCATTTCTGAAGCCATGGAGCTGCCAGAAAAAATTTGTCTATTTTATGTGAGTTGTTGTGGAGCCTCCACACATGGAATTGCCATCATGGGCTTTGAGAGATGTTGAACTGCCTGCTCAATATGGTCTGATCCTGTAGCCTTGCTCTTTGGTCCCCAAGACAGTGCAGAGAAAGCCAAGAGCATCTTTGTTTATCACTGTCACAATTTGCATCTTGTTTCAAGCCTGGTTTTGTAGCCTGGGTGTTCCCCTGTTTGCATTGTGCCAATTACTGCAAGATGCAATTTATGGCTTGTGCTGTTCGAGTGTTTGACACTTCTGGTTTATCTGCCCCAGGAGCTTTGTTTTTCCCTTGGAAATGGTTAGGTGGTTGTGAATTGACTTGAGGAGCTATCAGGAGGAATAGGCAAGAGGAACATTATTGGTCTGTAGGAAACTCAGGAGACCTATATCGACAGGTATTTCACAAAGGCATCAGAGGAGTTATTGCTGAAGGAAACAACTTGCAGAGCCACAGGATTGCCACAGGACTCTAACCCAGCTGATAAAGCCATGGATGACCCAAGTGTGTGCTCATGCCCATGGGAGCTGCATGGCTGGGCAGCCCATGGCCTGCTCAGTCTCTGCAAACCTTGACTGGGCGGTCCTGGGTGTGCAGGACTGTGGGGTCGGAGGTGGAGGCTGCCCCTGCCTGCAGCCATGAAACCAAAATTCCCAACAAGCAGCAGTCAGGACAGACTGTGTGTAATACTGCACTGGGGCAGAGTGGCTGGAAAGCTGCCCAGTGGGAAAGGACCCGGGGGTGATGGTCAACAACTGGCTGAACATGAGCCAGCAGTTGGCCCAGGTGGCCAAGAAAGCCAATGGCATTCTGGCTTGTATCAGCCATGGTGTAGCCAGCAGGACCAGAGAAGTGTCCATCCCACACTTCAGACACTGTGTTCAGTTCTGGGCCCTTCGCCTCAAGAAAAACATTGAGGTGTTGAGGCAAGTCCAGAGAAGGGCAACAGAGCTGGGGAAGGATCTGGATGGAACACAAGATTGATGAGGAGTGGCTGAGGGAGCCGGGGTGGGAGCTCAGCCTGGAGAAAATGAGGCTCAGAGGAAGCTTCTCACTCTCTCCAGCTATCTGAAAAGAGGTTGTAACCAGGAGAGGATTGATCTCTTCTCCCGAGTAACAAGCAATAGGCAATACTGGCCTCAAGTTGTGCCAGGAGAGGTTTAGATTGGATATTAGGAAAAAATTCATCACCAAATGAGTTGTCATGCATTGGAACAGCCTGCTCAGGGCAGTGGTGGAGTCACTGTCCTTAGAGGGATTTAAAAGATGTACAGATGTGGCACTTGGGGATGTGGTTTAGTGGTGACCTTGGTAGCGCTAAATTAATGGCTGAACTTAATGATCATAACGGTCCTTTCCCACCAAAATAATTCTTTGATTCTATGAATCAAAATGCTGCTACGTGTTGGCTCCTCATGGCTGTGAGCACCCTGAGCACCAGCAGGGTAGGGACAGGAGACCCTGGTTTTGAACCAACAGGTGTGGAGATCCAGTGTTCCGGTGGGAAAGATGGACCAGTCCCTGGTGACAAGATGCAAACACACAATGTGGGTAAGGAATGGTGCTGCCTGCCAGGCAGCGGTGGAAAAGGCTAAGGGGAGATTTGGCTTAGGGTTAGGAAACCCTGAAGGCAGTGGATAATCTGAATGCAGAACAGTTGTTCTCGTTCACCAAATCCTGTAACACAAGAACACGGGGCACTCAGTTGAAAGCAGTAAGAGATTAGGTCTGAGATAGAAAATAGAAAGCTCTTCTGGACATGGCAAGCAGTGAACTTTGGGAACTTGTTGCGACGGGAGGAAAAGGGGATCAGACAAACTCAGAGAACCAGCTTTATAAGTAGCAACTAAAATCCCTGGTGAGGGATGGACCCTCCAGCATCTCTGCCAAGACAGCTCAGGGAGCCGATGAGCACGAGGGGTGTGGGAAACAGCTGGGAATAACACAGTTTGCTGAAACACCATCTCCTGCTGCGCCCATCAGAGACAGCACGCCAGGCTGGACATCCCACCGGATGGAGCCAGCCAGGGCATCCCATTGATGGAGCTTTCTGGCACCAACATTCCTGCTGCAGTGCACACACGCCGGCTTGCGCGGGGGCTGGCACGTGTCCCACACCGAGGGGCAGGGGGCACAGCTGCTGGGGTGGTGTTTGCCCCCCATCCTTGGGGCAGGGGGCACAGCTGCTGGGGTGGTGTTTGCCCCCCATCCTTGGGGCAGGGGGCACAGCTGCTGGGGTGGTGTTTGCCCCCCATCCTTGGGGCAGGGGGCACAGCTGCTGGGGTGGTGTTTGCCCCCCACCCTTGGGGCAGGGGGCACAGCTGCTGGGATGGTGTTTGCCCCCCATCCTTGGGGCATGGGGCACAGCTGCTGGGGTGGTGTTTGCCCCCCGTCCTTGGGGCAGGGGCTCTGCTGTCCCCCTGCTCCCCACCGTTCCCGCGCTGCTCCAAGCCCCGGCGATGGCACCTGCCCGGAGAGCACCTCACCACCACAGCATAAGACGCGTGGATCAATTAACTCAGTTGCTGGGTTTCGCTTTTGAATCAATTAACTGGAACTGAAATTAACTAAAAATATCCTTTGCTTATTAACAGATTGAACTAATTGCAATAAAAGGTGAAAAAAAAAAAAAAAGAAAAAGAGAGGGAAACACAGGGATGCTGTTTGTCACAGCAAATCTCTGCCCTCATCTTGATTGCAAATACTCCTCATTTACTGGGCGGCCTAATGACTCCACAACCTCCAAATTGGTAGAGTCATCCCACGATGAGGCAGCTGTGTTTCCCACCACTGCCAGCACATCCCAGCTCTGCAGGGCTGGGATGGGGCTTGTCCAAGACCTGCTCTTGTATCCACCAAGCCTCCTGCCCCGGCTGCTCCACAGGGCCTGGCAGTGTGTAGCACTCTTTTTCTCGCCTTCCTTCCCTTTGTTTCTGCCTCCACTTCTTTGTTTGCCTGGTTTTTCCCTGGGTTATTTTTTGTGTTGTTTGCATCCATCTTTTCTCTGTTGGCCTCTCCATTCTCTTTCCTTCGTGCGTACCCCCACTGTCTCCCAGGGATGTCCATCCATCCCCACCTTTCTTTCTCCCCATTTCCACCATCCTCTTCCTCTTCCCTCTGTCCGCATTGCTATCCCGCTCCTTCCCTCTGTCTTCACAGCTGCAATTAGAGCTAATCAGGTACCTGGGCAGCTCTGCAAAGCCATTAGTGGCTTCCCACTCATCCCGGGGGATGTGGGCAGAGCTGGACCATTAGGCTTTTCCACGCAGCCCCCAGTCTGATAAACACAATGACCAGAGTGGGGCAGTGGTCACATCTCTGTCACCGGTGGAACTGTGCTGGCCATGGCCTGGCAAACATCCCTGGCCACGCTGGGACTCCCATGGTGGGATCCAGCACATGGGATGCTCCTGGGGAACACACCTGGCCCCACCCTGTGCTTGCCCCTGCTCTGGATGACCCCCTTTGAGGATCCTGGGGGTGCCTTTGGTGGGGGCACAGCCTCCCTGGCAGGGCCAACACGCAGGGTTTGTTGCAGAGAATTTCCCCTCTCGCTCCGCAGCCCAGCGCACCCCTCCTGCTGCTGGATCTATGAGCTGTGTGTGTGTTTTGTAATTAAGCAGTTAATTGCACTGGAGTTCTTGATTAGCTTTGGGGGATGGTAATGTTCTAGCAGGATGAGATGTTGTGTACAGTTCAGAATCATTTACAGAAATTGGAGCTAATTTTGCTGTCTGTGCTTATTACTGCATTAATTTAATTTGGGTTGCTTTTAGCTCATTAACACATCTAATTAATTCGTTGACATCACTATTAAGATGTCTCTTTGAAATTGGCGTCTCCAGATAATCAGGATGGAAGAGGCTGACAGATCAGGCGCGAAGCTGACTGGGAAAATGGGGAAGAAAAAAAAAAAAAGGACGACTAATGAATTTTCCATCAGAATCGCACGGTTTGTCAGAGTTGGTATCAGAGAGGCAGAGACAGAGCTGGTGAGACAGAGAAAGGGCACGAGAGAGACAGCAGTGGTAAAGGGAGACTAGTTCCTTCAAAATACTAGATTTGTTAGGAGAGCAAGCAAGACACGTGAGAGGACAATAAATATTCTTTGGGGAATCGCCATCAAGGCTGCATATTTCTTAGTTAATTTTCCTCCCTCCCTGGCCTTCCATTGTGGCCTTTTGGCTTTTTTCATTTTTTTTCCACGCTGCAAATGATTTTGTTCTCCCAGCACTGGGGGCTTTGATGGCCCGATTGGGCTGGAGATTGTGTGTTGTCCCTCCTGCCACCACGGGTCCTGCTCTGGCAGAGATGAGGGGAGGCTGCAGGGCTGGGAGACCCTCTGTGCCCTGTGCTGCAGAGAGCACGGGGTCCAGGAGACGGGTGGACAACTGCAAGCAATTAAATTACAGCGGTTTAATGAGTTTGCACATATCAGCAGAGCCTCACTATCTGGCTGTACGGTGGCCCTGCTGCATTTGTGAAATAAAACAGCTTAGCTTAAGCCTGGCCTTCACGGTGGTTGTAGCAGAAGGGAAATGCCCTGTGGATTTGGAGGGGTGGTTGTGGCTCGTGGGATTGGGAGGAAAGTCACAGCAAGATTTTCCCAGAGGCTGGTCCTGGATGTGGTCAGGAGCCCCAGAGCAGAGGTGGTTGTGGGGCACCCAGGGCAGCCCATCTGCCACCCTTACCCTGGAAGAAAGGGAAAACACCCTTTTTGGCATTCACAAGTGACACTGAACTGGGAGTGTTGGACACCACTGGAGCCTGGGAAATCATCTGCGTAGGGGTAAATGTGAGCAGACCCAGCAAAAGGAGGCTGATAGGAAAGAGGCAAATAATGCCTTCTGGGCAAGAGCTGGTGCCCTTGTCCAGGGCATAAACTCACAGCCCCTTTTTGGGTGCAGCCATGAGGATGGGGAAGGTGTTGTGAGGCCGGGTGGTGGCAGAGCTCAGGGAATGTCACTTGGCAGGGCTGGAGTTAGGTGGGCTGGAAGAGAGATGGGAGAGGAGAGCTGACACCGATCTTGTCCCATGACACAGGTTGATAAATATGTGGCATGTGCTTAATTTGATCCAGAAGAGCCATTTTTCTGGCTCCAGGATGCTAATTTGGAGGGTTGATATGAAAAGGAAGTGTTTGGGGGTCACAGCTGACTAAAGGCACATAAGGAGGAGGACAGGTGGCGGATTTTTACAGAGGGCAGAAATTTCATAGCCAGAATAAAACCAGAAAGGAACAGAGGGTTCTTGTGCAAGAGATGAGAACTGGATGTTAAAAATAGTTACTGAAAGGTGAAGCATCACTTGAAGAACAGATGAGAAAACACCAAACAGGGACCCTTTCCTTTCTCTTTCGCCCCTCTGATGTCCAGCTCTGCAAGGCACTGAACCCACAAGCACATCCCTCAGCATACAGCCAAGCTCTCCAGCCTATTTGTTTTCCATTGTTCTCATCTTATTTCCTTGTTTCTCTCAGATTTGCCCAGAAGGGCCTGCTCAGCACAGTGGAGAGCTGGGAGCTGGAAGCCTGAGTGTGGCCATGCTGCTGCAATGGGAAGCCCTCCCCTCCTCCAGCTCCAGACACATTGTCCCAAAACCAGGAGGTCCTGGACATGAGGGGAGGAGGAAGCGGACCCAGATTGGTTTTGAGGTGGGTTATGGTTTTCTCCTGTAGATAACCTCCATCAAACTGCAGCAAACACAGTCTCTTCATGTTCTCCATTCCTTCTGACTGGTGGGATAGAAACAGCAGTAAGAGCTCCAAACCCATTTCACCCATGGCTTCAGCCTTTTTGGAATCACAGAATGCCCAGGTGCTCACTGTGCACACGCAGAGCCCTCCATACACTTACGCTTTGTGCTGACTGACAGCAAACCAGCCTCTCTCAGTTACCTTCCACAACTGCTGATGGTTCCCTCTGGAGTCTGTGGGCAAACACACTGAAACCACCAATCCAGTTAACTCCGCGCCCTTCCAACCACCTACTGAATGCTCCA
Organism: Grallaria varia; assembly: GCA_013396735.1. Lineage (NCBI taxonomy): Eukaryota > Metazoa > Chordata > Aves > Passeriformes > Formicariidae > Grallaria > Grallaria varia. The sequence continues at coordinate 1,576,135 of VWZG01002480.1, read as the reverse complement.
GTCAGCGCACTTGTTTCTGGAAGCGTTTGCAGTGGAGTTGGTAAGATAACCACATAACACAGCTACAAACACGGTGTTTCCTTCCCACCATCCCTGTGCCCCTCCCGAGGGAGATGCAATGTTGGATGGAGGTGGTAGAAGGAGCGTTCTCGCTGGGAATAGCTCCCCTGCAGAAAGCCTTTTGTAAAGTGGCTTCAAACTAATTGATTTTAAAAGAGAAGAAAATCGCCCGTTGCAGCATAAAGGCTGTTGTGGAAGGGGAGGATGGTTTTAAAGGGCCTGTGCATGGCAGCCAATTCCATGGGTGGACCTTGAGGGCTCTGAGGTCAATGTGCTGCCTCGTTCACTGAACCCAGGCGGGCCAGCCCTGTGCCCCTCGCTCTGGGGACATCCCTGTCCTCATCAGATTCATTGTCTGTGTGCCCTCTCAGGCTGGAAAAGCCAAATGGAGAGAGCAATTTTTGCCTCATGGCAATTACAAGCTTTGCGGAGAGTGAGAGGCTGGGAATATCGTAGGCAGGAGGGATGGGATGGAAGCTCCAGGGTGCCTCCAGGTAAGATCTAGGTGATGGCGAGGGCTTGCAGAGATGGAATCCCCATCATTACTTTCTTTGATTTGCTCAAACCTCACTTGGGAGGAGCTGGTGGAGGTGAAGGAGAGCCCAGAGCTTCTCACTGTAGTGTGCCCCGTAGGATGGGTGTGGGGAGGCTCTGACCAGGGTTGTCACCTTTGGAAACACATGTCGTGTGTAGGCATCTCCCTGGCTTTCAAAGGCTTTGTCCCTTGCATCCCAAGGCTCCCTGTGAGGACCACAGGGTGTTTTACTCCAACACCAAGCTGCAGTTTCCACCTGAGGAGCTGGAAGTTGGCTCCAATTCCTGTTCAGTTTCATTCAAGGGAAGAATATTAGTGACTCCACTCTTTAGCACTTCATTAAACACTTTAGTTTAATAGCATCCTCCAGGGAATCCCAATCTGGACCACGTGAGCCAGGAGTAAACAGCTGCATCAATTAACCCCATAATCTCAAGGGTGCTATTAGAAGGTGAGATACCCTTAGAAAGTGCATATGCCTGCAATTAGGCTTAAAATACTTACGTGTCAATAGCCTTAGTTATTTGTGCTCTCTGCTATTGATCTTGCTTATGTTTTCCACATTAAACAGTCTTTTTTACTTCATCAATAAATTAAGTGCTATTTAGATTTATTCACTTTTTCTATTAAATGGTGCAAACTCCTGTGCTCCTGGCCTGGCTGTGTCCGAGGTGAGAGGCCCCAGCCCTCTGTGCTGGCAGCTCCATCTTGCTTTTGTTTCAGGTGTTTGGGGTGGCAACAGTGAAGGAGCTGCTGGTTCCGACTGACCATTGGCAGAGCTCAGGCAGGGAAAAGGAGGTATTTGGGTTGGATTTTCTGGATATGCCATTTCATGTGTTTGTTTTTCCTGCCTAGATCAGATTTGCAGGAGACCTTAGAGAAGACCAGCTTTCCACATCATAAACGTAACAGAAGTGTTTGAGTTTCTGCCACAGAGGGATTTGCGAAGGGGACACAATTTACAAGACCATGCACAAGATGCTCTTCTTGGCTTTCCTTCACAGTAAAAGGCTTTGGGAAGAGCTTTAAATCCTCTGAAATGGCAACCAGCCCGGCAAGGAGCCTGCTCTTTTATTGCTCCTCATTCCATCAGCTTCAGTACTGATTGCAAATTCTCCCTTCCATTATTTGGCCCCCAAACAGGTGGATGCATAGAATGTTACTGTGCTGTGTTACTGGCTGGAAGCTGAGACCACTGCAGGACATTCCAGAAAGGTGTGAAACAGTGGAGAGACCTTTCCTGCAGAGCAGGTTGAGAAGGGAGAAAGTTTTATGATTGTTTCTTTTTTGTAGTTAGTTTTAAGTCCTAATTCTCACTCACATGGGAGCGGACAGAGAATGGGATCCTGCACAAGGGTAAGTGCAGTGCTGAGGGTTGAGCACAGTGAATGAAGCAGCAGCTCTTGCCAAGGGCTGGTGGCCTCGTACGCTGAAATTATCTGCTTTTCTTTCCATTATTTAAGTTCTTCAAGTGACTTTTCTTGTTTTCAACCTCTCCCTTGGAGACCTGGTGCCTTTCTCTAAGGGAAGCCTTTCTGCAAGGAAAGTGTGCAAGATATGGCACTTAGGGACATGGTTTAGTCATGGAGTTGGCATTTCTGGGTTAAAAGTCGGATTCAATGATCCTTTCCAATCTAAATGATTATGTGATTATTTGCATGGTCAGTAATTTTGGAGGCAATATTTTTTTCCTCTGTTCATCCTGACTTTTTTGTATTGTGCTTAATGTGCATTGTGGTGTTTCTTTAGTATCATGCCTGAAAGAAATGAAAACTTAGGGCATTTAAAAGAACAGTCTTTCAGATAGTTTGCATTATTAAGTTTGCTGTTCCCTGCCCGTCTGGTGTGTATCAGTGCATGCAGGATTTTATTTTTACCCAAGCATTCCTGATCGGAGGGAGGCCGGGGGGCCCTTGTTGTTGCAATTAAACCATGTGCTACTTTCCATAACTCATTAGCCCTTTAGTTTCTGGATTAATTCAATGTGCAAATAATGTCACAAATTGAATATTAGTAGACTTCTATTGAGGATTAAGCGGCAGTAAAAGCATATCACTGTGTCTTCATTTTGCTTTGCACGACTGTGGTTTGCCCAGCGTAGTAAGTGGTTAGATAACCACCCGATAGCTCACCGTCTCCTTTCCTCTACTGGTTTGTCATGTAATAGCCCAGAAACCAGAAGATGAAAACAACAACTGTGCATGTGAAACTGGAGGCACACTAAGAAATCCCTGCCCAGTGTCCAAACTCTCCTTTCAGAGGAGAGCTTTGCATGAGGATGGCCCCAGCTCTTCTACAAACACACCCCAGCCCACAGTCAGCTAATGGGCTGCACTCGCCCCGAGTTAAACCCTTCACCTGTGTCACAGCATGGACTTTGCAATGGATTTTATCACCTCCAGCTCTTTTCAGATACACGGCTGGGATGGGTTTGCTAAAACCAGCCCCAGCGTTCCTGTTGTTGCTCAGAGATGGGGAGCAGAAAAGCAGGTTTTGGAGGGGTTCCAATGTCCCATCCCAGTCAAAGATCTCTGTGAGGGCCCCAGCACCTGCCCCCGAGGGTCTAGTTGTGAGTTTGGAACCCACAATGGGTAGTGCCAGGCCAACACAAGCCCAAAGGTTCTCACTTCAGACATGCTGATGCTGTCAGTGTGGGGTGGATGGCTCCACGCCACGAGAACTTTTAGGGCACTGCAGAGCAAAATGGGTGCAGCTTTCTTTTAATGCACTGAAGTGGAGGCAAATTTCAATCTAATAATGTAAAGCAGCAATAACCATTATAATTAATTTATATAAAAGACATTATAAAATTACACTTGATGCATTTAAATCCCATCCAGGAGCAGTGCTCGTTTTCCAGTTAAGCTATGGGCTGTTCTAAGGCAGATGAGGAAAGAGGTATTTCAATATGTCTTATAATTTTATATTCTTTCTAATATCTCTCATGCTAATTTCATTATGCAACACAGTCAGCACTGTGATGTAATTATTGAAAAGTAATTTTGCAATAAATGGATTTAAATGTGTTCAAGTCCATTGTAAATTCAATCTCTTGGTAAAGGTGGATTGAACAGGCAGGAAAAAGGGAGCAGGGACACTGCTGGATGAAAACTGAGAAGTCCTGAGCATCCCATGTCGAGCATCTGCTTACACCATCTAATAACATCCACTTCAGATGGAGACCACTCTCAGAGCCAGGCTCCCTCTCTTTGAGTCCCCAGAGCTGCTCCTTGCAGAGGGCACTTCCAGGCTTCACTGTTGGGGAAATGTTGGCTCAGCCAAGTCTCCCAGAGCAAGGCACTGCCATTGCTGGGTGTCTGTGCTGCTCTCAGCAAAGTGGCTCCTGTGTGGGTGTCTTAGTCTGGATTAAGGGCTCAGTTACTGGGCAGGGACATAAAGATATCCTTCTGCATAAGACATGGGAGACGGGATTTCTATTCCTGGCTGTGACAGAAACTTCCTATGTGTTACTGGGCAAGTGGTGTATCATCCCTGTGCTTCCATTTCCTCATGTGCACAATAGGGATAAAGAGTGCTTCCCCAGCTCATCGTTGAAATTAATGTAACATATGTAAAGTGCATGTATATCCCCAGATGAAAGGTGCCATTGTAATAATATTCAAATTATTATGGAAAAGAGATAAAACGACCAACCCCTGCTAAATGATCGTCTTGCTTTTCACCAGATTCATGAGATCCACGCTAAATGTGATAAGAAAATTTCAGATGTCAAGTGGTTTAGAGTCAGCCTTTGCTCATGAAACGGAGCTGGCTGTGCCTTTTAAGTGAAGGATGAGATAGCAAAGAATTTGGGTCTGGCAAAGTTGTTGCCGTGGTTAAGCTGCCCCAGTTTTTTGGGAACCAGCATCGCTGAAAGAAAGGTGGGTTTGGACAGGACCAAGACCCTGCCATACAAGCAGTATCCATGTTCTTGGCTCTAGGATTGTGCCTGAGCAAGGATGGTAGAGCGCAGACATTCGTGTATTTTCTCTGATACAAATGCACCTCCTGGAGTTCCCTTTCACTGGGCAGGAGGTGCTGGCTTGGCCTCTGAAAGAGCCACGTTTGGGATCACTGAAAACCCGAGCTCATGGGACATTTGACTCCAAAACTGATGCTCCGGTCTCTTCTGGCACCATTGTATAGTTGCCCAGCACCAAATGCTCAATTATAGACAAAATTGAATTTACAATTTGCTTTTGGGCAACGTGTAAATTGGCCCTTCATTGATTATTAATGAAGTGCTAATTGCTCTTTGCAACCAATTTTTATGCAAATGCTATTAGTGCTATTTGCACAATTCTGCAATTTACAGTTTTACATTTGCAATGGCCTGGTGAAAAGATGTGAAAAGATGACAGCTTGTCCTAAAAGAAAACAAGAAGGGGAGGGGGGAGGCGATCACAAAACTTGCAAAACTTGGAGTAGCAAAATAACACAATTAGGAATGAGAAAACATAAAAAACCCCCAAATCAACAAAACATGAACAAACAAACTCTCTCTCTTTATTGATTGTTACAGATTCAGCGTTGACAGGGGTTGTTCTGAATGTAACAGGATCCCATGGCAGATGTAAACCAGACTCCAGGCATTTGCTGCGTGTTTCACCGAGGAGGTCAGTGTATGAATTTGCCTGTGAAAACATTGATGCAAGGCTGCCAGCATTACCCATTCAGGAACCGGGTGCTTTTCTTGGTGACAAATGACGTGGTGTTAGTTTGTGAATCGAGTGTGGGCAGCTGCTGAGCTGTTTTGGCACAGAGCTCCTCTCCGAGGTAACACCTCTCCCCTGCGTGGGGCCAGGAGCATCCTCTGCCCATGGCTGGTGTGAACCCACAGCCTTCCTGCCCTCCTTTGCCAACACGCTGGGCTCCTTTAGACCTCCCTTTGTTTCTGCATCAGAGCAACACCTTGTAGATTGTGCAGGGAGTTGTGTTGTGGCTGGGTTCTGCAAAATGGGAATGCTGTGGGTCTCGCTTTGTTCGTGGGGAATGAAGGGTTCCAGGAAGGACTTGTTTGCAGCTCCAGCTTCCTTAGAGGCTCTAGGTGTTGCTGCCTGCTCTGAGGTTTCCCAGGAAGCCTTTGCTGGAGAACAACATCAGATTCAGCTCCAAGCTGTCCCCTGATTGCCTTTCCTGTATCAGGCAAGCTTTTCAGTGAATTGCATTGCGGGTGGGCCACCAGAGTGGCCTCGTCTGCTACTGGGGGACAAATATTGCAGGTGGCATAGAGTTTGCTGGGTCCCTAACAAACATTTTTTAATTTGGGTGGAGACAGACAGTCATCATAGAACCCAAAGGAGGAGGAGGAAGCAAATGAATTGCTGCCCAAGTGTGTTAGTGTTACACCAGTCCAGATGTTGCTAAGGGCATAGAGTCATAGAATGGCTTGAGTTGGAAGGGATCTTAAACATGATCTAATTTCAACCTCTCTGCCACGGGCAGGGACACCTTCTATTAGACCAGGTTGGATGGGGCTTGGAGCAACCTGGTCTTGAGCATTTCAGGGGTTGGGGCAGCCACAGCTTCTCTGGGCAACCTGGGCCAGAGCCTGCCCACCCTCACAGGGAAGAATTTACTCTCAATATGTAATCGAAACGTGCCCTCTGTTAGTTTGAAACAGTTTGAAACTGTTCCCCTGTGTCTTCTCACTGCCTTCCCAAGCCCCTCTCTGGCTCTCTTGCAGACTCCCTTCAGGTCCTGGAGGCAGGACCAGTTGCTCCATACCCCTGATTCATGGCAGAGCATTTCATGCCAGCAAAGGTCCCTCTGCTGCCCCATTGCCATGAGCAGCTGCCCCTAGCAGGGCTTTCCCACAGTGCTGTCTGGACAACCAGATAGCGTTGTAGAGCCCTTCCCAAATCTTCGTTCACGAAGCGTAGCCATGATGATGATCTGGACAACCACTCTCTTGCTCGGGCGGCGGTGCAGGAATTCTGCTGCCACCGCAGGGATCGCTGCTCTTTAGAGCTGCCTCTTTCCTCTGGCTCTGGTGGCAGCACGGGTGGTTTCTCAGTGGGACGCTGCTCCTGCCTGTGCCTGGTGTGGTTCCTGAGAGTGCTGGGGAAGCTGCAGGGGCAGAGGACAGCAGGAGCCAGGAGCTGTTTCCCCCATGGAGCCCCGTGCTGTGAGGTGCCGCACAGACACTGCGGGGCACATTTTTCCAGAGCCCCGTGCCCGGCACCCTTCGAGTCTGTCCCCACGCCAGATCCCATCCCTGACCTCACCAGCAGAGTGAGGCACCCCGGGTGCTTTCCCAGCCCCACCTGCCCCCGTGCATACCCCACTGCACTGCAATCGGGAGGCATGGAGACACACCATCCATAACGCTCCTGCTTCCTTTGAGAACATGCTCAGAATCAGTCTGGACAACACAGAAAGAACCGTGCCTTGCCAACACCACCTACGGAGACTTTCTGCTGTGCCTTTTGCAACCGGACTTGCTTATCTCGCATCGGTCTTGCAGCAAGTGTGGGTAGAGCCCTTCCCAGATCTTCGTTTGCGAAGCCTGGCCATGATGATGATGATGCAGCCCCCCTGGACACTCCAGCCACTCTGACTGTCAACCCTCCAGCCTGTGCCCAGGAAAAAGCTTTTTCAGTCTACAAAAACCCAAGGAGCTGAACTTGGCCTTGGCCTGAGGTGGCTGGTGATGTTGGACAAGTCTCCTGGTACGTTATGGTGGGTCCAACAGCACTCAGAGCTCTGCAGGAGCGATGTCCTGGAGGCAACCAGCTGCAGACTGCCCACCAGCGCCCCCAAAAAGACGGGGACCAGCTCTGCTCTCCCTGCTTCAGGAGAACGATGGTTGCAGCTTCAATTTAAATAATTGTTCCCAGGTTTTCAGCAGTGACTCATTGGTCTCCGAGACAGGATCCCTTGTTAGCAAGGGACTATCTGGGGACACACTCTGCCCTGTGTTGTCGAGACACCTCCACCAGAGGGACTTTCTGCACCTCCTTCTCCTTCCTCTTGCCTTTTGTTTTCTGAAACAGCCCTGGCCTGACAGAGCATCTCAGTTCTGTGGGTACATGTGCACAGGGCTGACTGCACCCCAAAAGAACTCTGCTCTGCCGTGGCAGCTGCACTCTTGGGTCTTGGCTTTTTGTTTTATCAGAGATGGGGGTGAGATCGTTTTGCTGGACCACTGAGCATCTTGTGGGTCAGTCCATACAGCTCTGTCAGCAGGCTGTCATCTGCATCCTCAGGTCGCAGCAAGGCAGATCAGTGTAGGGCTTCCTCTGACCAGGAGGGCACCTCGAGGAAGGGCAAACATGGGATGGTGAGACAGGAGGGGAATAAACTTGGTTAAGCTGTTTGAACTTTCAGATTCCCTCCAAGCTTCAAGCATGCTTTCATTTTCAGCATTTTCTTCTGTTTTCTTTCTAACAACTGGTTTGGAAGGCTGTTCTACCAATGAAATTCGAACAAAGTTGTGTTTTCCCTCACTCCTTGGCAGTGGCTGTCTGCCATCGGCACTGACAGTCTGGACTAGGCTTGTTCAATTCATCCTTAGTCTCCAGGCAGCACAGGGAGGTTCAGAAGATGGAGGAAAAAACCTCTTCTTCCATACGAGAACACTTCCTTCCATGCGCTGCTGGATTTTGGTGTCCATAACAAAGTCCCTCCTCAGCATGGAAAACAAAGCCCAAGAAGAAACCATGAGCCTCATTTTTTGGGACCAGTGTCCTAGCAGAACTTCAATTTTAAATCCCCCAGATTTGAGGAATATGTATTTTAAATATGATGTTATAAAAAATGTGGTAAATCTTTAATTTTATTTTTATTAAATACTAAATTGATGATGGCTGACACTTTATTAAAGTGTCAAAGTGAGTGTTCCTACATTCTAATTACTTATTCTAACAAGGAGGCAGCCTCGTCGGGAGCCGCGCGTGCCGGCGTGCACAGGCGAGGGGCGCTCCTGTTAAGTAACACCTATTAAACTATCATTTGCACCTAGAGGCATCTCATTAATATCTCGACTGGTGAGACTGCGCTGCCAGTGCCTACCTGACCCGGGGCGTTGACAGGAGAAATGGCTCCGGGAGGCCTTTCCTCGCTCCAGGCTTTCCTGTACAAATAATTCCTATAAAATTAATAACGACTATTCCACTTAATTGAATTCCTGATATATGAAGATTCTTCCAGGCCCCTGTTAAAAGCATCCAGGATGCAGGAGGAGGGCTGCACCACATTCTGGGGTCAGTTTTGCTCTTACCCTCCCTCCCATCCTTCCTTCCTTTGTCTTTCTAAGCCTCTTTCCACACTATTCATGTCTCCTGCTGCTCCTTCCTTATCACTCTTTTCCTTCATTTCCTGGCCATGTCTTCTCTTCTCTGCAGCAGTTTCCTTTCTGATCTCCCATTTGACACCTTTCCACTTCTCTGGCTCTGCCTGGATCCACTTTTATGGCTACTTATCTTGATGATTAATTTTCCATCTGGAGCCTTCTTCTTCTTTCCTCTCTTCTCCTTCCATCTTTATTTTCCTTTCATTCATCTTCCATTTGGCTCTTCATCTCACCAATAAGAGCTATTGCTCTCCGAGTTCCTTTCAGGCCCTGAAATGGTTGTCTTAGAGGAATCTCCTTGCTAATGTGAGGTCTCTGTTGGATGAAGTTCTGGCATTTCATATTAAGAGCCATCCAGTCACCAGGAAGATATGTCCTCCCCCAGAGTGGAGTCTGTCACCCTCAAAAACTCCTGGAAAATGAATTCATCCCACTTTCCCCAAGGATGGAGAGATACTGTGTGAAGAGGAGATGGTCCTCCACACAGAGTTCTGACAAATCACTACTACAGAGGTAATGGACCTCTGCAAGGGTCATGTTGGTGCTTTAGGGCTTGTTGTGGCATTGCAGGGCTGCCTTTAACATCATTTGCTCTGCTCCTGACTGGAAAGGAGCTGCCTCATTGCTCTTATCCTGTGCAGGTGCAGTACTGGCACTGGGGTTTGGTCATCAGTAGTTGGGGTTTGCTTTTGTCATTCATTTAATAATTATAAAAATTCCCTCTAAAGAATTCTATTCTGTTTTTATTTTATTCCAATTAGAAAAACAAACTAGAAACTAGGCTTAATATTAAAAACACCAACTCGAGATTCGAAGCAAGCAACTTAAAAATAAATAAATACGTAATGGAAAAAATATCATTAAATAACACATGAATAACAAGTAATGGGATTTTAATCTTCTTGCTAGGAGAGGCTACTTCTTCAGCACTAAAGGTGACTCCCAAGCAGCATCACTCCGGGAAAGTTAAAAGTGATAATTCGACAAGACTTGAGGATTGTGTGGGACTCAAAGGGATAAAACAGCCTTGCAGAGGCTCTCCTTCCTCTGTCTCTCAGTGATGAATGGAACTGGAAAGCCAGATCAATTCAGAGCTGCTGAAAAATAAAAGATGATCACACCTTCGTGAACACCCAGGTAGGCTGGAAATCACTGCCCTGCGATGCTGAAAGCTGAACAGAGTTCAAAAGGAGGTTCAGCATTTTTATGGATAACTATATCCACAGTTGTAGGGATTCTTTTATATATATATAAATCAAAGAAAATTACAACACCTTGTGAAGCAGTCTGGAGAGCATCTGCCTACACCAGGGCTCGACTAACCACAGAAGTCAATTACTCTCAAAATAGGGTTTCTTCCACCAACTTCTGCTGCCTCCAGTGGTGGAGGTGAGGTGGAGCCTGAGACCTCTGAGGCACCCAGAAATGGGGCTGTTCTGACCAGAGTTTGCACTCAAAGAGTGTGTTTGTGCTCACATAATTCTGTGGAGACATCCGGAATAGAGTGAGATGAAGATGGGAAAGGAAGATAATAAGTCAGGTAAGGAAAAGATTGGTCTTGTGGTGGCAGTGGGAAAGCCAGAAGGGAGGAAGGAAAATATCTGAAAGGAGGAGCAGGTGGAGAAGGAAAAGGATTTATATTGACAAGTAGGATGATAGGAGGATGGCAGAGGCAGTTCTAAGAGATGAGAACCTCCCACTGAAATCCAACAGCAGTCACTGGGGACAAGTCTTTTGCAAAGTAACAAATAAAGCAGAAAAACTGATTCTTTTGATTGTAGCAAATTGGTGTTTGGTACTGGGCTGGTGGGTGAGCTAGGAAACCAGAAAGTGGCAAATAGGAGCTGTGAAGAAGTGATGCAGGAAATAAGAAAAATTTTACGTAAGCAAAGGTACAGTGTAGAGAGCACTGAGAGGGACTGATCAAACCCGTGTGTGTAGGACGCTTTACACATTTTAGTCTGAAAGAGGTGACAACCCACAGTTGTGAAGGCTGGAAGAAAAGGTACCTACTGGTGAATTTGCTTCACATGCAGAGAGGACGGGCAGGTATGGCAGGAGCAGGGACCTCACTGCTCAACAGCAGACACAGGGCTGCCTTCCCCATCTCGCAGCTGGTCATTGCCATGGGTATAATTTAAGGCAGAACTTGGCCTTTCTTACATATTTCACTTAGTCCCTTGATTTTAATTGGTCCTGTTATGGGCATTTCAACCCTTTCATGAGCCCGTGGTGCCTGGTTTCCCAGGTCAGAGGGAGGTGAGCACTGTTCCTCTGCCAGAGGGGAAGGGAGTTCTGCCTGTGCATAAGCTTTGGGATGGAGAGAGGGCTCTGAGTCTGCGGTGAACATGGATGCACCTTGTAATAATTCTACAGCAGCTTTGCCTGCCTTGGACACCCTTCATTTCTCTCCAGCATCCCTCTTTTGTTTCTCTGCTTTGAGAGTCTATTTCTTTATACTCATGGCTTTTGCAGGAGCATTTGCATTTAACTCTGATATAGCAGCCAGGAGGCTCAGTGGGGCTTCAGTGTGTCCCTTGGCCGGAGGGCTGGGTTTGGGGTAGTTCAGGATGTTGGGTGTCCCTGTGCCCAGGGCTGGCACACACGGATCGGGGTAGTCCAGGATGTCAGGTCTCCCTGTGCCTAGGGCTGGCACACATTGTTTGGGCAGCAGCACTGCAGCAGGGCATGGGGCAGGGCGCTGCAGGTCGGGGTAGTTCAGGATGTCGGGTGTCCCTGTGCCCAGGGCTGGCACACACGGGTCGGGGTAGTTTAGGATGTCGGGTGTCCCTGTGCCCAAGGGCTGGCACACACTGTTTGGGCAGCAGCAGGGCAGCAGGGCATGGGGCAGGGCGCTGCAGGTCGGGGTGCCGTGCCCCAGGGGTGGGCAGCCAGGTGCGTGCCCCGCTCCTTGCATGGGAGTGGATGGGGCAGGCTGGCCAGAGGTACAGCTGCCCGGCCTCAGAGCAGTGTTTATTTTGCAGGCTGAAAGGAAGCTTGTGATCCCAAAGCCCTCTGTGTTTAGCCAGACCTCTCATTCACTTGCAGAGGAAACCCATGTCAGCCGCTCCCCTTTGTCTCCCCTGAGCTATTGCTTTGAATCTGAAAGGATTGGGTGCAGATTTCAAGGGATGTTCAGACAAAGGCTGTTTGAACAGCACTTGTGTAAATAATCCATGAAAAACTCTTTGAATAACGTCAATGAAATTTTCTCTGAATTTGCTATTCTTTTTCTCCAGCGGCAGAAAGAAGTGAAAGTCAGGGAAGGGAGGACAGTTGGAGGAAGGGAGGAGAGAGGGAGGAAAGGAGTGGGAGAAAGGCTGACACTTTTTTCTCTCTGCCAACTTCTCTCAGTGCCAAGAAGTAGCTTGGCTTAGGAAAAAAAAAAAAAAATCTCTTTGTTATTTTCGCAGCTTTACGAATAATTTCATACGGGGCCTCCGTGTCCTCAAACTTCTCCGTACATTAAATGTAAGGGGACACCCTTGCATTTTGCGCAGCAAGGGTAATGTTGAGCCAGTTAATTATTAGCCGTATGGTTTAATGTTCACTGGCTGTACATATGTACGAAACAATTCCCCTTTAGCATGTCGTTTAGTTTGCATTAAAATGGAGATAATTGTTTTGATGCCAAACGTTCCCGTCCCGCCTCCCGCATCCCTCTTCATACAATTTATACAAATTACAGCCTCCAACAAGAGGGACAAAAACTCTTTGATTTGGTTCCTTTTGAAGCTCTCCAAATTGAATCCTGGGCTGTGTTTGGGGACACCTCGGCCCGGGCCGGGCGGGGATGGGCACGGGGGGATCTGCGGTGCCTCGCCCGGCGCGACCCGGGCTGGGAGCGGGAGGCTGAGCCCGCACGGGGAAGGGGCTGCGGGGGCTCTCGCCTTCTTCGGGAGCTGGTTCAGTGGATGTCCAGGAGATGGAGCAGTTTTTCTGTGGCCTCTGCCGCCGGTGCCCCTAACGAGCCAGTCTGGCTGAACTCGGAATGAATTTTGTTCTCTTTTCATCACTCTCTGATGTCCAGCTGCTCCTGTCAACACCTTCTTATAGCATGTAATTCATCGCTCGGAGTGACAGCTGGGGCCGTGGGGCTGGGACCAGCACCTCCTGCCATCGGCTGCACCCAGAGAGGCTCCCTGGCCAGAGCAGGGGCTTCCCTCGCCCCCTGCCCGCACCTGGGGCTCACAACACTCGAAAGGATTCCCCAGACAAACCCGGGGGCTCGCCCTGTGTCCCTCCTGCTCTCTGGGGCATCTCTGGTGGGGGCTCTGGAGGGAGCGTGTCCCGGACCCCCCTCCGTGGGTGCTGCGGGGCTGACGGGCAGGGACCGAAGCGGCGCCGCGGGGAGGGAGGATGGCCGAGGCTGTGCCGGCAGCGCCCGCGGGATGCCACGCCACGTGGGCTGCGACCACCCACTCCTTTCTTTATTCCCGGGGTTTAGCGTGATTTGATTGTACGTCAAAGCTGGAGCAACCTTGTCCCCGGATTTATGGGCTTGCGCCCAAATAACGAGTAGTGGCTGTCCCCCCCTGCGCCCCCAAGGCACATCTAACTGGGAGATGCTTTGCTAATGTGAACAAAAAGTGCAGCTTCCTTTTGTACCAACCTTCCTCCTCACATGCTCTCTTCCCTTCAGTCTACCAGCCGGTTTCTAATAATTATCCTTTAACTCAGCATTTCTGCCTTCAATTCTCCCCCCACACCTTCCTGCTTTCCCATAATTTATTCTATATTTCACCCATTTCTTGTCCTCATTTATAATTCTTCTTTATTTTATTACTTTGCATAATTTCCTTTTAGGATTTGTCATAAAATAAATTCTGTCACCTCTGTCTTCTCACTTCTGCTCTCGAGTGTCAGTGAGCGCTCTCCTTTAGCAGCTTCCGATGCCTCCCAAGCCCCTGTGCTGGAGCTGCCCCTGTTTTGGAGGATCTGGAAGTGACCTCATTTTCAGAAGGGCCTTTCCAAATGAATCAACACCCTGAGCAACATCAGGAAAGAGGATCCTGAGTGTAAATCCGGGGCGAATCTGCAGACGGGTTCTTTTGCTACGGTGAAATGCTGACATGGGCAGAATCATCATCATGCGATTGACCAAATCGGAGTTAAAAATACTGATGACTAAGTGAATGAGGAAGCTGAGGAGAAAAACTGCTGACATATTGATGTCCAATATGTCCTGGAAGGTAGGAAAGCACGTAGGGAAACTGAGGCCCAGGGATCTAATCCAGATCCTCCAAGGTGTGATGCTTGGCTCTCTTTAAAACCAAAGGGACAGATATATATGAGATTTTTGACAGTTTGTGTCTGATTCACCGGTTCAAGGTCACAGAGGGCAGTTGTACAAAGGTGACAAAGGAAACTAAATGCAGATTTTCTGTTGTCCATCCCAGAATGTGAATCGTTTATTTGAAATGTGGCCCAGCACGAGGAAGAACAGAGGGCTTGGGTGAGCTGCTCTAAGTTTCAGTGAACTTCATCTCCAAGGAAAACAGAAGCTATTTATGTGGAGTTGGAGTCCAAACTCTGTTGTCTGTTAGTACATCTCCTGCAGAAGAAGATGGACCTACCACATCCATTGATTAGCCCTAGAATCATGTATTTCCAGTTACCTCCACGGAGTGGAAAGTTGAAGTGCGTGCAACAACTTCTGTGCAGGGTGGAGGGTTTGGGAAAACTCTGAGAATACTGATTCATGAATGGTCCTTGCTGCCCAGACACAGGGAGCTTCCAGAACATGAGGCTCCCTTACCCTTGGAAAGTCCTTTCCAAAAAGTGAGCATCCAGGAAGGATAGGTTCTATCAAAGGCAGTAGAGCCTCAATGCCGAAATGAGACCTGGAGGGGGAAGAGATTGCATTCAACAGAGGCAAAAAGCAATCAAACCCCAACCCTGGTAATGTGGGCCCCTCCTTGAAAGCACCTTCTCTCCTGCAGACACAAAGAGATCTCCTTCCAGCATATCTTTGCAGTAAAGTTCATGGCCATTCCTGGAGGTGGTTATGCAGGAAATCAGGAACCTGTAATTCATTTCATTTTTAAGTGTGTTCTGACAGGAGACCATAGAAACAAAGGAAAGCGCTCTCTCTGTGCCCAAAATGTGCAGTAGCTTCTCCACTGCAGGCATCTTACCTGCCTTGAGAACTCTGAAGCTGTGACATCGTGCCCTGAGGGTCATGAACCCTTTCGAAGGCTCTTTTTCAACGACCCCAGCCCAAAAGATGTCTTTGTGTGTGAGAACCACATGGTGTCATTTGCTGTCCCCTGGATTTTTAAGATTCTCTTGTATTTGAAGCTCAAAGTAAAACCCATGAGAACAGGACCTCGGAGGGATCAAATGGAAAACATCCTCCCAGTTCTCTGCGCTGGATGAAAACCACCGGCTTCATCTCTCTAATGTGTTTTATTTTGTTTGGGTTTTTGGTGTTTTTTTTCCCTAGTATGGAGAAATCCCTGTGTGGTTTGGGTTTGCGAGAAGGATTTTCCCTTCATGCGCTGCCACAACCGCTGAGATCAGCTGAGGCACTCGAGTGAACGGATCCTGCATGTAATTGTCTGGGCGCTGGTGCCAGGGTTTTTCAGAAGAGGGACCGACTGGCTGCGGTTCAGTTCCACCTCTGCCTTGACAGAGCCTGTCTCCTTTAATCATTAGAGTTCAGTGCACGGCTCTCGCCTGGCACAAGTTGGAATTTCATTTGTTTTGGAGGAAGATTGCTTCTTTTGTTAGTTGAGGTCTTTTGGTTCCAGTTGTGTAAAGTGGGACGAGCCGATCCCGTTGGCTCTGAGGAGCTGACAGCCAGGATAAGGCTGCTCTGTTATTCAGTTTTGGGGTTTGGTTTTAAATCTTTCAAACATTCTGGTTTCTATAATGAGCCACGTTTTACGAACCATGAACTGCATGAATGCGTGTTTTCCCCAAACTCAGGGCAGTCAACACAAGCTCAGCTCCATAAACAGAGTTCCTTGAGCAAACTGAGTTTTGAATTTATTCAAATGAAAGTGAGCGTTGGGTTATTACAGCCATGCAAAACTCTAGTTAATTTATGGCAGTATAAAATCCATTTTTTTTTAATGACTGTGACACTGCCAAAATCTTTGCAGATGCAGAAACAGCTTCACAGGAGAATTTCAATCTAACATCAACAGGAGATTTGGAAGATGAATCGTGCAAGGATCTCCTTCCTCCAAAGATGCTGCTTTGTTTTGCTTTTCAGCATTTGATTTGGCTCTAATATTGTCTGGTTTATGATGTTTTAATTATTGCTGTTTATTTATTATAATCATATTTTAATTGTTTGTGTAGTGCCTTGAGTGCCTTGGCAGGGGGGTGTATTATAAATTAAATTATTATTAAAATGTTGTTATTATGTGTACCTACTCCAAACTGAGCTAGAGCAAGGAACACACTCAAATGCCTGGAATTAATTCCTCCCTTTTCCTTTGTCTCTACTCGGTAGTATAGTTCAAAGGGTTGGAGAGAGAAAATGATGTTTCTCTGTCTTCTCCTGGGGCAAGGCGAGGTGAGGGGAGCTCCTCTCTGGGCTCCCTTGGGAACCTGGCAGTGCCTCTCTTGGGTCCCAGGGCTGGAATTAGGGCAAGGCTGTGCTCTGTGGTTCAGGAGGAGCTTGGAGTTATTTTTCAAGGAGGCTGGTTGATGTTTGCTGCAGTACAACTGGATTGGCTAGTTCTTAAATTAAAAGAGAGGCTGTCGTGTGCGCTTGTGGTGTGCTTGGAGGGCATGGTCCTGTCTGAATCCCACTTTGCATCTCCTGACGGTTCTGGTGAAGCACAGCAGGGTCCCTGCCAGCCCAGGGAAATGCCACCTGGGGTGCCCACAGCTCTGGAAATCACAGCCAAGGTTTCAACCCTCTGGCACTGGTGCACGGAGTAGATGCCATGGCTCCGCTTCTGCTTTGGCCTCTTTGGGGTTTCCATGTGCCATGAGGCAGAGACCAGTGGCCATCTCATGACCAAAGCAAAAGACCCTCATCCCCAGCTCACCCCAGGATCAAACAGGACAACTCGGACAAAGCTGGTGGAGAGACACATTCTCTTAATTTTCTTTTCATTTACCTCCCTTCAGGTTTTCTCAGATGCCTCTGTCCCAGTACACTCAGGCTGTTGGTGTTGCAGCCCCAGCACAGTTAACCCTCCCCTGGGACAACCACATTCCATGGGGTTGGGATCCAGAATTAAGGTCAACAAACACTCAGAGCAAGCGATACCATCAAGACTCTTCCCCCAGCATGGGAAAGAAGTATTTCCCCTTCCTTCAGACCTCCTCACGACTTGCTCAGAGGCTCAGGTATGGATTATTTGGGTTCTCCATGGGTTATCATCTTGCTGTTGCAGGGATGATAGAGGCACTCGGGGGTTGTGATGATGGGAGCCACACAAGCACCACTGATGGATTAGTGATAATGTGAAGGTCTCCGTTATATTAGCTGTCAGTTTGCTAATGAATATTAAGGGACAGTTGTCATATGAGCATCTCTACACTTTGGAGCTGGTGGCAAACTTCACACCTTCAGCTCTCCTAATAAGACAGTATTTCATCCTGCTCAAATGCTTATTATAGCTAGTCTGATAGGTACTGTAAGATCTCATTATTTATCTATAGGCTTTATTTTGGATAGATAATAGAAAAAATTGTCTGGAAGGGCAGCAATTTATTCCTACCATTTAGGAATAAAACTGTGACTTTAACTTATTCCAGTTTGTGGATTTCTAAATGAAGGTTTCCAGTGGAAGTACAGATCTCTTTGTGTCTTGCTCTGGAGCATAAAAGACATAGCTCTGCTCCAGACCTTGGTTTACAACCTGTGAGAGACTGGAGGCCAGAGGGCAGGAGAGGGAGTTGGATTTGGTGTCTCTGTAGGACCACTAGTGCCTAAATAAACCCGCAGGGTTTCACTAACCACTGTCCCATGGTGGCATCAGAGAGGGTCAGCAAAAATAGCCCTTCTTGAACTCATTTGGCGTCCATCCAAAGAGAAGTCATCTTTTCTGTCTCCTCTCTTCCTTCTGTCTAACCAGAGCCACATGCCGGGCACCTTCTCCCTCCCTGCTACGCATCCGTTTGTTGGTCCTTTTTGGGCACTGCAGTTCAGCCTCTGCTTTTCCCGCTCCCCACTGGCGCATCCCCAGGGATCTCCAGACATGGCTCAGCTGCTGCCCTTCCCCACGTGCGCTGGCTCTTCCTCAGGCCCTTTGTGCCCGTCTGTGGTGGGGAGGGAGCTGCAATTCCCTGTGCTGCCCCATCATCCAGCAAAGCCCTGGTAATCCTGCACCCAGGGGCCGTTCAGTCCTGTCTGCCTGGGTTGTGGCTCTGCCACTGAAGGGTCCTAATTTGGTGTCATGTTGAGAGAGGACCAGAAGGCAGGGCAGGGCTCTCGAGGGTTGGGATCTGCTCCTGATTTTACAGCCATGCAAAGGGCGAGCTTGGGAGAGGGTGTTAGTTAAAACCAAGCACCCACCAGTCGTTTTGTTACTCTATAACTGTTTTCCTCCTTTCAGTATGCTGGCTTAGGGTTTTAATTTTATTGTGTTCATTAATGATCATTACTAAGAGGAATATATTTTGATATAAAGACTTTGAGCTCCTTTGACTTTCTGAATCCGTAATAGGGCAAGTAACCAAGTAACCCTGTGCTTGTTAGAAAAACATCTTGAGACACTTTGCAAAATGTATTATCCTACATACTGTGGGGTTTACTTTATCTCCCGTGGCTGGTAAAGCCTTGTTGTGTCTAAGGAGAGCATCTGAGTGTGTTTGGCTCTTCAATATGATGCTTATTCCCTTTCCTGCCCTCTGTACCCAGCCTTGTTATCGCTTGTGTTACTGCAGAGCAGGAGAAAAGGGGAATCCCACCTCTCTCTCTGGTTTTATGGCTGCTCGTGGCACCAGTTATTCCTGCCTCAGCACTGGGAGATTAGGAGGCTGCACATCTGCCTGCAGAGCTGCGTGCTGAGGAGTGCTGCTGGTGCCACTTGGGTGCTGGGCGTCCCTTCTGCCTGGGCTTCTGACACTGGAGTAACACATCTCAAATCTCATTCTTCCCGAGAAAACTCTAAGGTTGTGTTACCAAAAAGGGACACCAGAATGGCTGTTTTCTTTACTCTTCCTCTAAGGAGCTTACACAAGGAATCTCTGGCTGGGCTGAATAGGTCCCCCCACACCCTATCCACCATTCTCTTGCTGGAATAACAAAAAGAAAAAAACCCACTCTTGTCTGGGGGGTTTTGTCTTGGATCAGGAGGGCATAAGGAGGGAAACACACATGCCTTCCACACCTGCTGGTGATGGCCATGGGATATGTGTGATATAATTACACTGCCCTGTGATAACCCACACTTAGCTCCCTTCTTCCCACTAAACCACGTCCAGTGGGACTTCTCCTAAGGCTGCAGACCCCACGTGCTTCTAAGAGGAGTCTTTTTGAAAGCAACACCAAAGCAACACCCTGCCGCCTGTCTGGGGGTTGTGCTTCCCCCCAGAAACAAGCACTTGCCACCCTGGTTTGTTCCTCTGCTCACAGCCCAGCACACACGACTCACTCTCGTGCCCCTCTACTGAGCCCTGCCACTGTGGAGAGTCCAACTCCCATGTGGGTGAGGACTCAGACCTGCAGATTTACACCCCCAGCCTTTTCCATGGGTTGCTCTGGATTTATAAGGGTGGCAGGATGTGACCTGCAGGACTTAACAATGGCTGTTAACCTCTGCTGTAATCGAATTAGGCTGGAGCACAAGCTGGCTGTTGGATCGGGAGCTGAGTTGCAACCTGCCTAGAAAATAACATTCATTCCTTTCCTTGCATTAACATATTTTTCCCCAATTATTCAAGATGAATTCTGGCTGTGTCTGTGCTAGGGATGGATCATCAGGACAACAGGAGTTTCTGACCCAGATGGGCTCCATCCTTTTCTATTACCTAGCTGGAGCCAGAGGAGCTTTTAAGTGAGAACAAATGTTTTTAGGCCCTCTCCATGCTGCCACTCTTCAAATATATTTGAAAATGTTATCCCCAATGCCTGATGTGCTTGCAACATGTTTTAACTTCAACGTGACTAAATGCTGGGCTCTTGCGGGTCTGCGGCACGGCTTCTCATTTGCCTGGCTGAAAATCAAATCTATATGTGCATTTGCATACCAGAGCTGGGCTACAATCCCACCAGCCAGCCAGTTCATTCCCTGTGCAGACAGGTTCTTAGTGTATCTCTTTCCAGATAAGAAAGCCCTTGTGATTGAGATGGTAAAAATAACAAATGTGCCTTCACGCCTTGAGTAACGTGGGCCATGGGTGGGCACAGCCTGGCTTTTAAAGGGTTAAGGAGGCTGTGTCCTTGGTGACATGCAATTTATGATCTTGTGAATCCTTTTTTAATTATTTTGCTGTGACAGAGGTGGAAATATCCAACTTCAAACGACTGGCTTTATTGATATGCTGCTATTTGTGCCTCTGTGGAGGAACAATCCCATAAAAGCAATAAATTAGAAAAACCCCTTTTCTCATCAGAGAGAAAGATACTTTCTGGCTGGGAGCAGGAGCCCTGGTGCAAAGGCATTGCAGCTCCACGAAGGGGCTCCCTGTGATCTGTGGTGAAAAGCCCTTTCTTCCTACCCAGGCTCATTTATGGTGCACCAAACTGCACATTACCATCCAAGTCTGGCCAGGCTCATTGCACAGGGCTGGAGTTTGGAAATGGAGGAGGAATTTTTGTCTGCGTTCATGGATGTTGGCTGAACATCTGTAAAATGTTTACGGCTTTGTGGCTGCTCGCACTGGTTAGTTATTTACCATATTTGCACTGAGAGGATGTTCAGAAAGCACGTTTTAGGACAGAAAAAGGGATTTCAAAGTACAATTAACTGATGCTGTTGGAGATGAACTGATTAAGGCCAAAATGGCTGTGTTTATTTGCAGACACGAATGACCGGTTTTCACCACAGAGAATGTAACAAAATCCATCTCATGAATCCAGATGAGAGCAAATACGACATTGGGGGTTTTTTTAGTGTAAATACTTGCCCGTAAGAGAGACGTACAGGCCTGGCCACAGGAGTACCTCAATGCAGCCATACAAACACCAGCAGTTATGAAATGATTTGTGCTTCCAGCTGCATTTGGCAGGTGCCAGAGCTGAGCTGGGCTCTGCCGGTGTGTGTGGAGCGAGCATTGCCTACGGTCTGACCAATCGATGGCACGTGAGCAAGCCTGTTCCCCTCTCTTTAGACAAACACAGTCAAATGGGAGGCAAAAAGCACATGGAGACTGACCCTGCAGCCCCAGGGACACCCACTGACCCAACCCCTGCCAGGACAAAAGCCCCTCAGCCTTGCATGGAGGCTGCAATGGGGTCTCAGTCCTGTGGCTGTTCCATTAATGACCCACCCGCGTGAACAAGGACTGAGCATCTTGGCTGCTTCTTTTTGCCATATGTGTTACGTGGTCTAAGATGCTCAGAGGTGCTCGAGGGACTGGGGTCCAGCACGCCTGTATATTGCAGGGTTGGGTGGTCCCGTCCTGGGGGGTTTTGTGCCCGTGCAGTGGTGTGGATGGGACAGGACCAGCTAAGAAGTGATGAAGGCTGGAGCTGGGGTCCAACACTAAGCTCTCAGAGTGCTCACTGTATGCACATGGAGGAAAGTTATGTAGATTATCCTAAATCTTTAATGGATATTAGTCCTGAGGAGGGTGAATGGCTCTAAGAAGGTGAAGCCCACAGGCTTTGGCTCCTCTCCATCAGTCCAGCCCAGCCCAACCCCTGGAAACCACCCCTCATGGTTTTGTCCCTGTGTCAGGACACGCCTCAACTTCTCCCTCATAAATCAAGTGAGGCCAACAGCAAAGATTCTGTAAGTCGACATCACAAAGGAATTGCAAAGTTTGGGAAAATTGATTCCATGCTCATCCTGGCCAAATCCCCTGTCTGTTACTTCAGCTACCAACCCTGGGAGGAGGGGGAAGCTTCACCAGGGCTGAGCTCACACATTTCTAACAAAAGTCAAGCATTGCCCTCAAGTCTTGTCTTTATCAAAAAGGAGACAGCAACGTACCCCGAGCTGTAATCTCTAATTTGTTTTTGTTAAGAGGATCTGTGAAATATCTGCTGTTCTTGTACAGTGGGAAATGTTATCATACCCGGAACCCCACTCGTTTCAGAAGCTAGTCTTTGGTAATAGCTTTTTCTGGCACCCAACCTGGCCCAGGTCTGAATTGATGACCTCAAGGGAAAATTGCTCCAAATGCCATCACCATCCCCGGGAAGCACCCAACAAGCAGAAGGCAGGGCCTGATTCTCTTTTGCATAAATCAAGATGCCTCCACTGAAGTCCCCGGCACTTCACACACTCTAGAACTGATACAAGAGAAAGATAATTTAGTCTCTGAGTTTTCACCTGATGTTGATCTAATCCTGAGATGCTGCAGTAAATGCTTTTGACTTACATGGATGCTGGATCAAGCCGACAGCTATTAACGTTCAGCACTTGTGCTGCAATCAAGCTACTTTTCTGTAGTAACATCTTCTATGTTGAAACTTCTTCTCCTTCAGTCACTGATCTTCAGGTTTATCTACCTTAGCCTGGTGCAAATCCCAGGTAACCCTGGTCTTATTGGACTTATTCCTGATCATCTCTGGTTTAAATGAAATCTGAATGTGACCCACAAATGGCATGTTTTCAGGTAAAGACCAGAGCTGTAACCCAAGTTCCCTGGTATTGATCACCTCAATCCTGCTGATGAGAACAAACAAAGCAACATGGCCGAGACACAATTGCGTTTTCATTCCTTGACATGGTAAAATTTATTGTGCAGCAGAATCTTTCGCACTCCCTGTTTACAGGCACCGTTTCCATGGGTATGGAACCACCTACCTCTGTGCTGGCCCATCCTCAAGGTTTCTCCTCCAAAGCCATAAAACTTCCAGGCTTGACACATGCTGCACTGAGAGAGATTGATTGGAGCCAGTCCAAGGGATGGAGAGCGTTTCCCATCCAGGGAGAGAAGGACCAGGCAGGAAAACAATCCTGGCCTTGGGAAACCCTATCTGCTGACAGATGAAGTTGGTCAGCCATGTGGATAGCCCGTCTTCTAGACAAGGGGATTTTCCCACGACAACCAGAAAAACCTTTTCAAGACCTGCAGCTCTACTTTATCCCAGGCTCACATCCCATCAGAACTGGTGCTTTCAGGTTGAACTGGACACCCAGTACTGGGGTCTCTGCCAGCCCAGAGCCCACTCAGGCTGGATTTTCAGAGCCGGTTCCCAACAGCACCTTGCCATGCCCATGGGAAGGATGAAGCACCACTGGTGATGGACAGCATGGGACCAAACCCGCTGCACTGCTGCAGAGCAAACCGGACCATTGTCCAAAATGATCTTTTGCTGCTGCTTGGTCATGTCTTGAAGGTCACTGATGAGGCCAGGCAAGGAGAAACCAACATCTGTCAACTCACTGAGCCTCCT
The DNA here is from genome assembly GCA_013396735.1 of Grallaria varia. Lineage (NCBI taxonomy): Eukaryota > Metazoa > Chordata > Aves > Passeriformes > Formicariidae > Grallaria > Grallaria varia. Next base: position 1,552,771 of record VWZG01002480.1, on the reverse strand, counting down.
GGGCATCTTCACACCTCCAGCCTTGTGACCCCTCAGGAAATCATCCCACTAGAGGGCACTGGGAGTCGATTTTCCATCCCCTTCTCTTAGTTTCTGCTCTTTATTTGAGTTTCTCCTTGCTTAGTGCTCTCCCCACCTCTCCCTCCTCTTTGCTGGCCAGCTCAGACTGTTTAAATTGGAAATTATTTGTATTACTGTCTGTAAATAATAGATGAGGGAGTGAAGTGGAGTTGGTGTCCCTTCCATAAACTCCTCCTCACTTTAATTAGTGCGAAACAGCCTGGTGAGAATGCGAGCTGCCTTGATGCTGGTAATTAAAATTGAAACCACTGAAAAGCTGCTCTATTTTTTATCGGAGCTGCTGTTCGGAGCCGGGAGCCTGCGGACGGCTCTGCAGTAAAGAGTGATAATGAAGGTGTGAATTCCCGGAGGGAGGAGGGGCAGCTGTAGCGATGGCTGAACTTACACCAGATGAAAATGCAGGAGCAATTAGAGGTGGCTGTGTACAAGCTGGGCATCGGAGATTAGTTGGCACCTTGGGAACGTGGCAGGGAGGGACAGGGAAGGGGGAGGGATTTTTTTTTTAATTTTTTTTTCATTTTGAAAAAATTTAATAACAAAACAATAATAATAATAAAAAAAAAAAGTAAAAAGGGGGTGAGGGAAATGGTTGGTAACTTAAAATAAAGACAAACATGTGCGGTGTCCCTGCCGGCCTGCCTGAGAGAGGGATGGGAGGGATGGTGGAACACGGGGCAGCAGTGCAGAGCAAGTGGGGTGGCAGGCAATGGGGTGCCTTGCATTGGGAAACAGCAGCATTAGCCACAGTAGGTTTTGCAGCAGCTCCACGCCTGCCCTTGCAGCAAAGGCACGGGCTTGTTACTGTCCCCAGGTGTGCTGCTCCTGAACATGCATCTGAATGTCTCTGTGTTCCAGTTGTGTGCCCATGGAACTGAACCAAAGCAAGTGGTGACCACTGGAGACTTCTCATCTTCTATTGGGCTTTGAAACAACCTAATTTTTGAAAAATAACTGTTAAAATGGATATCCAAGAGCAATGGCAACAGTGATGGGACATGGAAGGGCACAAGCAGAGACCTTTGTTGTTCCTAGCCAAAGAGAAGTTTAGGAAGAATTGTTCTAAGTAATCAGATGTTGCTACTAATTGCTTCCTGCCTTGATGGGTTCATCTTAGTGTGGGCTCCACCAAACAGTTAATATTCTCTGCTTGGCCACAGAATATATATCAATATAATGCACCTGGTCAGAGCCATGAGCCTGCAAAACCTTCTTCTGGCTAAATCCACCTTGCAAGGAAAACAGTCTCTGAAAAGAGAAAAGGTGAGACAGTGGTGCTTTGGGGGAAGAGGAGCTCCTCCATCCTCTGGGAGCTGATGGGAGCCTCCACCCAAAGGGCACCTCATTCCACCCTGGCTCATTAGCTGCCTAGACACTGGGGAACACCTGATGGTGTCAGACTGTCTTAATTTAGACTGAAGAGAAGTTTTCTAGAAAGGAATTTAAAGAGGCTGTAAATAACCTGCACCGAGTCAGTTGTGGATTTGGAGGGCTGGCTGTTGGATGTTTCTTGGATCATGAACTGCTTATAGAGGCTGCAGCTCCAAGGCAGCTTGTAATGCCATTCCCATTGTGAATCTGGGTTTTGAAATAGGGGAAGCTCAGACTTCCTGTAGGAAGTTTCAGCATTGGAATTAAGAGCTGAAATTTAAAAATGGACAATGAAAGGAGCAAGCTTAAAATATTCTGTAATATCATGATCTTTGGAAGAGGTTTAAAATAGCCTGTGCATTAGTGTTCTTAGGCACTAAGAAAGCAAAAAACTCTTGCTTAGTATAAAACATACACTTGGACTTTACCAGCATTAAGGACTCTGGGAAGTTTTCATTGAAATGTTCAGCACATTTGGATTCCTGACAAACCCCCTGTCTTTGCAGAATGAGCATTTTCTGGTGAAAAGCTGCTCAGCTTTCTTCCTTTGTCATTGAGTCACAGTAAGAAAATATTTTCACACTTGAAATTTATCACTTGATCTCCTGATGGAAGAATCTGAGAGAGGGCAAAGGAAGGAGAGCTGAGATGCCCATGGTTGGTGTTTTGTTTGTCTTCAGTTAATATGATATTCTCAGGAATATGCTGATCCAGGTATAAGGGACTGTCCACAATACTGACTAGTGCCTTGGCATATTAGTGAGATCTCGATGATTCGTATTTATTTCCTATATTTTCTCTCCATGATACCTTCTCTGCCTCTGAGTTTCTCAGGTTTTTCTGTGACTTCATCTGTAAGGTACTTGCGTCCCTCAGAGACTTTGCTAAACTCTCCGGAGCTTAAAAACTGGCAGTTTAGAAACCCTGGAGATGGGCAAGTTTGGAATCATTTGAAGCTTAGAGACCCTGAAGAATTATATTTTCACTTGTTTATGGTTTGTTGTAAATGAGACTATTTTTTTTACTATAAACCAGGTAGGCCTTGCAGTTGAATTAAGCATTTGTTCGCTATTGTATACTTTGTTCAGCATTATTGTCTTAGTTAATAGGTTGTATTTTCTCACCTGCTAGGCATGATACAAAAATGTGATTGAGAAGATTTCAAAACTAAGGGGGTGTTTTCTCAAGCCTATGGGACATGTTTGCTTATCAACTTGTTTCACACACTGGTCAGTGGCTTTTGTTATTTAAACCAAAGAGAATGAAGATTTGTATCTGAGCTATCTTGTGTACAAATAGTTAGGACTCTGGTGTATCTTTTTGCTTTTCCAAATAACTTTTTCAAGACAACTAAGATGTTAATTTGTTAGAAGGAAAAAAATTACTCTAGAAATGCTTATTTCCTTTACTGAATGTTAGGAAATTCCCAGGGAAAAAAACTTATTAGGATAGAACTAAGTTAGAAGATAAATTGAAATTCTTTGATTGAAAGTAATGTTATTAAAAAGTTTTAATTATTGAGAAGAGTATGTAGGAAAGGCACTCAGAGCGAACATAAAAATGATTGGAAACTGGTAATTAAAACAAAATGCTTGAAAATTAAACATCACAAAATATGAAAAGGCAAATGTGGCTCTGATTCAGTGCAACACTTGAAACCTGGGATTGCTGTTAAGTTGTGGATGGTTTGGATTCTGCAGGTCTGTGTTGATGCTGAAAGTTAGGCAAATACTGCAGGGCTTTGCTGGCCAAGGCCACCACGTTCCAGATCGTGTCTTTACTTTCCCCCTTCCCATCTCTCACCATTTAGATTTCTACTCTAAAGCAAAACTTGTTGTTCTTTCAGAGTACCTGGTTGGTCCCTTCCCTGGGTGCTTTTAAAGGTTGTCAGTTTGACTCTTTCAGATACTTAAGGTTTTGTTTTGCAATCCCAGTACAATCGCCTAAGAGCTGTATCTTTCTGTAGACCACCAATTTGTGGTCAGAAAACGTTGCTTTTTCTTCTCGTGTAGGTTTCTAAACAACATCTACAGAACATCCTTGGGATCTTCCGGAACTTTCCTCGGGAACACTTCTTGAGGCAGTTTGCACCAGCCAGCCAGTTCCCATTGTCAGGGGGCTGGTTTGGGAGGCTGTGTCACCAAAAGGCAGTAAGGAACCCTGACATCACAAGAGGTGGGAAGTACCACCATTCCTCTTTTGACATTTCTTGTACCAGAAAAGCCACCGAGTGGCTCCTCTGCCAGGCACAACCAGACGAGACCCCTCCAGCCTTGTTCTCCTATTAACATACGGGGTTTTTCTACATGATCAGGGCAGTGAATGTCACCTTGTTGCCATCCTCTGATGGAAAGAGCGTCTCATGCCCTCCACTGGGACATCCAGGAAAAATGTCTGAGCCCTACACAGGACGGATGTGGCTCCTGCCACCCTCTTTGGCCACAGTACTCCTTCCCAGGAGAGACCGAGAGAGAGCAATCTTAGACTTGGAAGAAGGTAATTTGAATTGGATGTGAAGTTGTTACTAATTTAATGTTTATCCAATAACAAGGACTTTGCAAAACCCCTTACCTTTTCATGAGCCTCAGGTAACACTGTCAATTCATAATTGCTATGATTCCTTTATCCTGTGGTTTAATAAATAATTTACTTAAATTATTAAAATGAAAATTTCAACATTATTAAAAATTAACCAGGTTAAATGAGCAAACAGTAAATAGTGCTGGGATTGTCCTGCGTGACAAGAGTCCGCAGCTTTTATTGTCTTTTTCCCAGGCACAGAGGGGACGTTCCTCCCTCTCCTTCTCCCTTCCCTCTCCTGCCACTTCCACTGCTCTACTCTTGTCTTTCACGAACTCCTCTCCTTGATTCTACTTTTTTTCACAGCCTGTTCTTTCCTCTCTGTGTCCTGTTTTCCACTGCTGGTTCACTCTGCCTTCCCATGAACCCTCTCCCTCCCTGCTGTCTCCTCTCTGCCCGCTGTATTCTGCCCACAGACGTGGCACAAGACGCCTGGTGGGGTTTTTTGTGCTTCTTTTTCTTTGATCCGTGGTTGGCAATCCCATCTGATGCCAGGAAGACGCAGATCCAGGAGAACATATGATCTCCAAAGAGCAGAGAGTTTGTCAGGTCTTCAGGATATGGGGTGCTTCCATTCATGAAAAATTTATTAAATTCTGACTTGCTCTTAAAGGATCGCAGCTCTGTCATTTTTAATTGAAACATTCAGTTTGCCCAAAATGAAGTGCTCCATCTTTCAGGCTGTATCTCTTGCCAGGTTTTTTTTTTCTCCTCTGTAATTCCTGCTGAACTGCTCCTTCTGCTATTTTCTGGCAGAATTCCTCACTGACTTAAAAGGGTTCTCCCCCTCCAGGCGTCATCCCATCCATTTTCCCTTTCAGCACGTGGGAGTCCTGGAAATGGCCTTTCCTCCTGCCTGGCATTTTTCACACGGAACAGTTGCCCCAGTGCAGAGCTCAGGGCACGCAGCTGACCTTCTCCTGCACTCCTGGGGGAATTTAGCACCCAGCTTCTGTTGAGTTTCACTCAGAGCTTAGGGCCTGAAAGCCTGTCCATCCCTTCTCCAGGGTGACCACAAAGCTGTTCCACATCCCCTGCAGACACCGGGGCACTGACAGGCAGATGTGGACTTCTTAATGAGCTCTAATCGCACTCATCTTTTTCTGCTGCCGCTAAGAGAGCACAAAGTGAGACAGGCACCATTTGCAACCAAAATTCAGCTTTGTAGACAGGCCCCTTCCTGTCCCTTTTGCAGCAGTGTAGTTCCCAGCATCGCCACAGTCCTATTTAGGATGGAAAGCAAAGGAAAAAATCCCTCTGGCCATACAGAAGCAGAGGTGGTGTGAGCCAGCAGGACAACTCAGCTGGACTGTGTCCAGGAGACCAGACCTGGAGTGCCTGCTCCTACAATCCACCCCGAGAGGTGAAGCCCCAAAGGTACAGTCAAAGGGAAGTCAAATGGGTGCACCGAGGCAGTGCTGAGACCCAGAGCCCATAAAACATGTGAGCTGTGCCTGGGGGAGCGTGGCAGTTATTGACTGCACTGTCACATGGCGTGGCCCTTTCCTTCCACAATCAAGGCTGGTATCTGTATTACTTTGGATTTTAACCACAATTAAAGAGCTAATCAAGGTCAACAGCTCCTTTCAAATACAGTTTAGTGCAAAATCCTAATGCAGGAATTACACAAATTGATATTGTCAATATAATGGATTCAAACCAATTGTGCTAAACAAGGTTGTATCAAGTCTGCACTCTGTATTAGGTGAGGGCTAATTCTGTCTAGCAGCAGTGGAGACGAACGGAAAAACAGATACATCAAGCCTTCACAGTCTGGATTTATTACTGAGGTGGTTTTTACTCCCCTCAAAGAATTCATTAGTCTAAGAAAACAGTGCAGTTCTGAGGATTCTGTTCCATTCAGAAGGCAGAACACACATAATTGAATGAGTGCAATCTATTGGTCTAATACACAGGAGAAGCAAGGGCCGGTCAAGAGAAATGATGAGCCTGGAGAATAAATCTAAGCAGCAGCCCTTGGTGAAAAAGGAGGTGACAGAAGACTCTACTCAGGGACCCAAATGGCTTGCACTACTTGAGACACCCTAAAGTATCCAAGACACCAGGCATGGCTGGAAGATGTGACAAGAGACCTGCAGAAAACCCATGTTCTGCCAGCATGGCAGTTACTCTAGAGCACCTCAAATGGACCCTGAGAGATCTAACCTTCTCACATCAGGTGACTTCCTGGCCTCTTTTTGCTTTTCCTCTGAGGCTTTTAAAGGTTTCACCAATGTCAAGCACTTTGGCCTTCAGGTAGTCCCTCTCCAGTAGGTGTGAGAGTCACTGCTCCCCGTTAGGTGTGTGGGTTTAGAGACATGTCTCAGATCACTCAGTGAATCAGTGATGCTTTTTTTTCCCCTGTGTTGTTTCTCATCTGGATTCCAATAGCTCTGCAGTGAAGGGATACCTGGTTGGGTTTGGGTATTGTTTTTCCTTTTAATTAAAGCTAATGGTATCTCCAAAGTGGCAAGACCCAAGAAGAGAGGAGGACTTCCTCCAGGGAATGGGGGACACCAAGCACAGCAGGGCACTGCTGCTTAGAAGCGGAGAGCTGCAGCTGATGGAAATGTTGGAGGTGGGTCTGTCCATGCATCAGTCTGAGGAACCCATGGGGCCAACCCCCATGGTGCTCTTTCCTATTGGTAGCATGAGGGCAGCCCCACGAGCAAATGGGACACACCACACTGCATTTGTTCCTCTATGCGGGGAAAAGATAATCCCTGTCCAGTGAGCTACTGGTTTGAAGGACACATGGTTAAGGGTTTGTCATGGGAAAATGAAACCCAATGAAGAATCAGCCTAGTTCAAGGTGTTGAACCTTTATGCCTACAGGTAATGGGGCATTAGATCCCATTAGAAGGTTTCTTCCCAGCTTTGTAGACATGAGCTAACTCTTTCCCTTCATCTCAGCATCCCCTTTTTGACTCCTCTCCTCAGAGGAAGTGTGTGGAGTGACCCCAGCCCTTGCTCCCATCCTCCAATCTGCTTTGAATGGTGGGAGACAGTCAACCTTTCCGGGGTCCATGTGAAAGAAGCTAAATGGGAACATGAAGGTGGTAATAGAGTGGAAGCAGAGCAAGGAAAGCCTCGCTGATGGATTATTAGGCACTGTCAAAGTTTCAGCAGAGTGGAAAACTTGAAGGCTGGAGTGAGTAGTAACCCATGAAAAATCACCTCTTCCTTTTCCTGTTCATGGCAGGGCAGCGTGTCCAGATCAAAGCCACCCGTCACCACTCGGCCTCAGTCACACGATTTATGAGGCACTGGGGCACCAGCCCATTAACAGCCCTGGTAATTCATTGCAAGGGCAACAGGAGGTGTAAATCCCCTCCCCTCCAAACTCACATGTTTACCTAATTGCCCCCCACTCTCCCTCCCCAGGTACTGGACCTGGACATCGGAGAGGTTGGTGCCATGAATGAGAAGGGCCACAAGAGGTGCAACAGGAAAAGAGAGGAGACTGAGAAGAGTTTGGGGTGGTCAGCGTGGGTGGGAGAGGCATGACCCAAGAGACAGACCCACTTTCCACCGCAACCTTTAAGTAGCAAAAAATCTCATTGGTTTTAATTGCATTGTGACCTCCTGGAGCTCCTCTCAGCCGTTGCCCTTGGGATTGGCGTTGGAGAAGGAGCATGGTTCATGCCATGGGCCTCTGCATTTTTTCAAGGCTTGTGAGACATTGTGCTGTACACACATGGCAGTCCATCCTGCCAGCAGCTGGTTCAGAGGCTCAACAACACCAAAATCGTTGATGACAGTGGGTAACACCAGCTAAGGGGAGATACGAGGTCCTGACATGCTTTAGAACCTGAAGACCTAACAACTCCTAGGTTGAGAACATCGATTCCATCACTTTACTGATAGCACTCAGACACTGTCTTCCCTTACAGTCTCCTGCAACATGCCTACATTCAAAAATAGCTTTGCAGACAGCAAATTCTTTGTTGTTTTCCAAAGATAACAAATACCTGATTTACTCTTTGTTTTATTGTGTCTGGCTAATCCATCCATTTGTGCTCTCTCTTTCTCTCTGTCTTTACCCTCTCCTTAGTCTGCCAGGTCCCATCTTTTACTTCCCATCACTGTTTCTCATGTCATACTCCATTTTCCTTGCACTAGGATCTTTCTGCTCTTTCATGCTTGGCTCCAGCTTCTTTCTGGCTTTCAAAAAGTCTCCATTCAGTTTGCTCTTCCCTGACTTTTTTCATTGTTCTGCTGTTCCCTGTGTAAATGCTCAACTCTGTATCACTAGCTAATATTTGATGTCAGAAAACTTGTCTCAGCTCTATGTCCGGGTTTAAAACACCTATATATTCACAGGAAAACTATGAATGTGAATTTTCCTCTCCAACAATCTGTACACTAGAACTAAATCCTCATCAGAGGTGCTTGCGCTTAAGAGCAGCTGTGGAGATAAATAGGCTCTGAAGCAGAAATGGAAGGCTCACCAGTAGTATTCAGTAAGTGAGATAAGATGGCCAGATCAGTGAAGTGTTTTCTTGCAAAAATCTTTCAAATTTCTCTTTAAAAAAAGGGCCTTTTTAAAATTAATTCCACTGCAGTTTCTTTTTGGGTCATTTTTAAGTTACGACTTATCATTTCTTTTTGAAGCAAAACTAGAAACAGATTTCCATCAATTTCCCTCCGAAACTCATTTTGTTTTTCATACTCTAAAGTTCACAAGAAATATGGCTAATTTCCCAACCACTGGTTGCTGTGCACTTGACCCCATGGTCACAGGATGTGCCTGCAAGATGGGAGAGCGCTGCTTTACTGGTTTGGCTCAGCGTGGGACAGGGAAGCCACCAGTTAAATGGGCATGGAAGAGGTCTGAGGATTTCCTGTTCCTCCTCACAAAGGAAACACTGGCCCTTAAACCATGACCGAGAATGAGAACCAGTTAATCTTTAGTTAAAAGGTAACCAGGAAGGGGGTAAATGGAGAGAAAGTGCAAATGAGAAGATATTGGTCTTGTTGGGAGAAAAGGGAGTTGTTAGGGTAACGATTTGGAAGGAAAATTCATGAGATTTGGGCTCATAAATGCCTGTGACTTGAAAATGTGATTTAGCCACTCCAGTGGTTTTTCGATGCAAGAGATTCAGATCTGGTTAAGAAGAAGGAACAATTCCATTAACTACTTGTGGCAGAGAAAATTCAGGTTAGGACCCTCAGTGACTTGCTGGAAAGCTGATCTCACACGCAGCTTCTCCATGACCCACAACCCCAGGAAGACACAAAAAGGAGACAAGGAAAGCTGTTGAGGACTTGTCTGTGTTATTTTATCATAAAGGAGCCTCGTAAATGTTCCTGGATGCTGCCATGGGATTTACAGCCATTTTAGAGCTCAGGGTTACGATTCACTCCTGCCTCTTAAGGCAGATGGCTGGTCTTCACCAATGAGAAGATGAGGGATCAGATGAAACCCTTCAGCAGAAGGAGAAATGAAGCAGGGCCATGGGATGACAAAACTTTGATACTGCACAGAAGAAAAGTCCAGCACGTGAAAAGGCAGAGCCTCCACCAGGTCTTGTAACACATGTGAAACCCATCAGGGCCACTGTTCCCAAGGTAGTCTGTTGTCTGAGCCATAATACGCCACCCTACAGGGAGGGAAAGGCATCCTGTGGGCAGGGGGAAGAGCTATCTGTGCTTTTAAGAGGTTGGCTGGGAATTAAGGGAATACTTTATGGTGGTTACACTCTGAATTTATAGTTTCCTCCTCTTGCTTTTTAATGTTCTCCTGCCGAATCACCTACATAACTGTCCCATAACTTCAAGCTGCCCTGTGGTCTGACATGTCCCAGCACCACCAGGGGCACATGAAAGAATACAAAACAAACAATCTGTCGAAGAGGAGAAGGGTTGCAGAATGTGGATTCTTTTCTGGACCTAAACACTAATTGTCAAGACACTTGGGTCAGGGTTTAATAGATTTGTTTTCATGTGATAGGACAATGGTGACATTTATATACAGAGCAGAATTTTCTTATTCCAGAAGTATGACTTTGACATCCCATTTTCAAGAAGGCTTTTGGTTGTGAAGTTCAGCAAACATCTACTAACTATTAACTAAGCTCTCTGTCTTACTACTTAGAGGTCTGAGATACTCTGCACACGTCTGTTCTCAAGAGAGAGAAGAAGGTTCATCATCAGTGTCTCCCAGAGCTTCAGAGCACAGCAGGACACCTGCTCAGAGAAGACCTTTTGGTACTTCCCATTGCTTTCCTGAAGAAGCTAAAATCACGTTGCATGTAACTGTTGGTAAAACTTCTGCTGAGAATCTGCTGGACATTCACTACTTGAAGGTGACTCGTTGCCTCAAAGGGTCTGGGAACTGATGTGAAATATTTTTGGAAACCTGGCCATATTCTGTGGATGCCTGGCCTTCAAAGCATACCCTCAAAATTAAGGCTGTGTAGTCCCAAGGGAGAAAGTCTACTGATAGTAGAGAAGAGAAAATAAAGCCTTCTCCACAGGTGGCACTGTTAACATGATCTCTGTTTCAGAGGATTAGTCAGGGTTTCCAGCTGCTTCTCTGTGTGTCCTGGGGTCTGCCTATGTCTTTATCCTATTTAGGGTCTTTGCTTGTCTCCCAGGCTGTGTCCCCCTGTGTCCCTCTGCAGCTGAACCCATTTCTCCTTCGATCCCTGTCTCTCCCCAGCTGAGGCTGCCATGTGTGAACTTCCAGCAGAGGGATTCCCTGCCACGAGTGTCCCCACCAGCAGCAGAAAGGCAAGTGTAGCAGTGGGAATGAGCTGCCTTTTCTCACAGCTGCCCTGCTCGATGCCATGTTCCAGAGGCTCACCTCAGTGGCTCTAAAATAATTAGGAGGTTTGAAGTTTCACATGCCCCAGCAGACAGAGACAGGACAACTCATCTGTTATTGCAGCCCCAGTGCACAACGCTTTGTAATGTCGTGGGGAATCCTCAACTTGGCAACCTCTCCTTGACCTTTGCCTGACAGTAGGGTCATCCCCAATATCCGGGGTGGATGCTGGTTGAGCTCGTGTAGCAGTCCCTCAGCTGCAGAGAGGGGAACCCAAGCGTCCCGACACAGGGCATCACCTGCCAACTCGAGCATTAAACATTAATCCCAGTAGGACTTTCACTCCTCTGTCTCCGAGGGGAAAGCAGATTAGGAATTTGATCTCCCAAGATTACTGTGTGAAAGTCACCCTTGAATAGGCTCCCTGTAGCTTGTCCATCTCGTCCATCTCTTTGGGGTTTTGCCTTTCATGAGATGCTGCTGCCCTTTGGACTCTTTATTTTTTTTAGGTTTTCTTCTGTCACCTCGTGGGGGATTGCAGAGGGACCTGGAGCCTATTCAAGTAACGGTATCCTGCAAATTTGGGGAATCCCCAGTGATTGTGAGACCTCCCTCAAAAGCATGGTGCTTACACCATGGGGCTCCCCGGCCAAAGGAGAGCCCAAGGGTCTTGCTGGGACTGCGAGTTGGCCATACTGGCATGATAGAAAACATCCTGTGTGCGCAGTAGTGACTATTTTGCCCTGTGGGCAGGGTGAAGGAATAACTAGTGTGGCTTAACTGAGGTGGGCACAGGGCCAGAACTGGCAAAGGAGGCTGTGTGGTAACAAGGGGGCATGGAGAGCAAGGTCTTTTCTCAGCTCTGTAGCCATGGGGACTCTCTGCTTTAGGTGAGGTGGTGCCTCCTCAAAGGGGAGCCCACTGTGTGGGCAGCGAGAGTGCCTGTCCTTGGGCTGCTGCCTGCCAGGGCTGGGCAAAGGCAGCCACAGCATCTGAAGTTTGGGAAAGGCAGCGAGCTGAGCCTGTGTTGAAATGAAAAAGGGGGGAAATTAAAAAGGGGAATTCTTTCCAAGATCTGTTTTCCTTGGGATGAGCAGGCTGATGATTTAGCAAGATCGCCTGAGTATTTTTCCATGTCGCTGCCTTTGGCCCCTTTTTTGGAGCAGCTGAGCCAGAGAGCTGGGAAGGCAGCAAAGTCTGGGGAGCAGAGCCAGGGCTGGGGCTGGCATTTGCAGCACAGGCTTGTATCTGCAAAACCCACCAGAAAGGGCAGGAGACCACAAGAATATCCTCCAGTGGATTTTCTGTCCTCTAGCCCTTGGACTGACAATCTGCCAAGCTCAACATCAGTATATAGAGTCCTACAGCACCTTTTGCTCTATCCCAAAGTGCAGGATCCAAACCAGCCCAGGGAAATGGTGTCCCAGCCACAGCCCTTCCCCTATCCAAATTCCTGTCTTTACAAGCTCTCTGTGATCCCAGACTTTCACCGTGGCCTTCACCCCACAGAACTGCTGCAGACCAGTGGGAGGAAAGTCCTTTCCTACCTGCCCACCATTTCATGCTCAGCACCATCATGTTATGACAAAGCAGCACCACAAACCCTCCAACCTTCCTCCAGCGCCTTGGTTTGGTCCTGCCATGCTGGAGGGAACCAGCCTCTACCTGAAAAGCTCCTACAAAGGCAGGTCAGGTCCCCCATGGGTCCCCAACTCCTCCTATTGCTGTATGTGTGGAGAACCCCCTGGTCCCCTTCCCGGCTGTGCCTGGCAGGGAGGTGGCAGTGCCAAGAGTGATGCTATTTAATTCGCGTTGCCGTTCTCCACCGACAGCACCTCTCGCAGGGATTGCAGAGTAGCCAGCACGCCGCGGTTGGATTGAGCAGGCAGATTTAATTAAGTTGCGATTTAATTACCTATCAGCATCCCTATTTAATAAAGCTCAGGAGGATTTTAATTTTGAAAAAATAATAATAATAAATGATATGGCCTGTCACAGAGCGGCAGTAAGGGCACACGGTCCAGGCAGGATGGCATTGCAGGCGGTGTCCTTGCCCTGGGGGATGAGGCAGGACGTGGCCAGGCTTGGACAGAGCTTGCAAGAGCTGGCACAGAATGCAAGGAGAGGAGCATGACCCTTGGCAACCGATGTGCCATGCCTGGGACTCACCTACAGGCACTCCTGCCTCTGCTGGCTCATTTTGCCTCTTCATACAGACATTCAGAGGGACTCAGGAGCCCGGACCCACTGCCAGCAGCCCCATATTTTCCTGAATATGGTTTGTCTTTTTTGTCACCTTCTGAAGCTTCCTAACTCTGATGACAGACTGGCTCTTGTGGTGGTTGGCATCTCTCTGGTGTCCTTGCCAGGCAGTAAATCCAAGGTGTGGATGCACCTTGGGTTTTCTGGTGAGGTTTTGAATACGCCAAGAGAGGACCCAGTGGGTTATTTTAACCTGAGGTTTAGTTTTGATTCACTAAAACAAAGTCAAAGCTGTGTGTAATACCCAAGGCCTTCAGGATTTGGGGAGGTTTGGGGGAGACACTTTGGGTCCTCCCTGAGCAATAAATTAAGATGTCAACTCATGGCCACGCCCAGCATTTTGGGAGAATTTCCACCAAAGATATTCATCCACTTCAGTGCTTTAGCCACTATCTCATTCCAGGCTCCTCCCAGCCTCACTAACCAGTCCACAACATTCATCTAAGTGTTTTGCTGGAGATGTTTCCTAAGGGTTTAATTGTGCTTGAGGTTTTATTTCTTCTGGGCCAGCCCCAGCCTCGTGACAAGCAGACGTGGTCGTTATCCCGGGGTGAGACTCTCCAGCTTCACGTGAGCTCAGATGCAGGACTGGGGACCTTCTGCTCTTTGCTACCAGTGGGGATGGGGGTCTTATTCTGCCATCTGTGTTCATCCTGACTTCTGTTTTAGAGCTTTTCTTTAATGGACACTCACACGGGACCTCTGCGTCTTGCAGGGTCCCACCACATGTCCCCACTGATGAGGGTGTGTTAACACCAAGTTTAGCACTTCTTAAACTATGATAACTAAACACAGTATAAAGGAAGCTGTTTTTTAAGCAAGAAAAATGAAGGAAAGCCCAAATCCTTCCCCAGTCACCAGCATCACACCAGATGAGATCCAGCCTGAGTTCTAAAATACCTCCAAGGGGATAATATATCCATATGTGCTTCCCACCTGCACCTGGGAGGGCACATATGGCTTCCTTAGCTCTTGCTCTGGCCTCTAAAAGACATCTCGATTTGTGACACTCACTTTCAGACACCCCTCAGTTTGGCATAGTGGGTCCCCTCCCTTTGTTCCCCCCGAAAAGCCACTTTCCAACAGGGAAAACAGCTGAGACAGAGAGAAATAGACCTTGATATTTCTATTGTTTCATGGTAACGGTGCCTGTCCTGAGACCCCAGGCCTGACAGATTGACATAACAGGTTAATAAGTGCTTTCCACTTCTCCTAAAGGCTAATTAAATATTAATCCACTTGGTGAGGTCAGCAAAAATAACAAACAATTGGCAGAGTGAAATTCGTTTAATTAATTCTCCTGTGGAGGTTTTTTAAGCATCTTCCTCCCCTGACACACCACTGCCTCAGCTGCAGTAACCTACAGTGAAATCAGAACTTATTGGTTCTGGGCCTGCTTTTCTCATATATTTAATTTTGTTCCTTTTGGTTTGCTTGTTTTTTAGTTTCTGAGTACTTGTTGGGTATTGCCCAAGGCTCTAAGCACAGAGATGAGAGAAGATAAAGAAGAAAATGAAGAAATGCAGTGTGAAGATGAGGCAGAAGAGGTGGACAAAGTCTTCTTAGAAGGCTCCAACTTTTAGCTGCCAAAGACATGAGGTGCTTTTAGTCCTTAGAGAATGAAACTCAGGCTCAGTTTTTTGATGTTAATTTTGTTGCTGGAAATATCAAGAAGTCAGTATCTCTCTTATTTGATGGCAAACACTCCTCGCAGAGACTAACAAGGTCCAAGAGCAACCTGGGCTGCAAGTGGAAGGAGCTGTCCCACCATGATCTCCATTACCTGCACACGGATTAGTGGCTTCTGTGACAAACAGGTGCAGTTTGCAGGTAAAAGCCCCATAAAATGCAGGATGTACAGGGACACAGCCCTGGTACCCATGACAGCATCCCCAGCATCCCATACCCTCTGGTACTGCCAAGCCAGGCTGTCTGTCCCTTGCTTTCTTGTCACCATCTCCAGGAGGGGAGAGAAGGGGAGAGCCCCGGAGTCTGTGGGCACTGTGAGCACCCACAGCTCCTGAATGTCTTCATGCAACAACACACTTGAGTGTCTTCCCTCCTCTCACCATGACTGAGCAACAGCCTAGAACACCCTTTTTAGTGGCCAGCTTGGTCTTTCACTAGAACAAGTTCACTTCCATTGTAATAAAATCATTAAGGTTAGAAAATGCTTTCAAGATCATCAAGTCCAACCTTTGACCGAATACCACCATGTCCACCCACTGAACTACACTGTGAAGTGCCACACTGAGTCGTTTTTTGACCACTTGCAGGGATGGTGATCCCACTACTTCCATAGGCAGCCTGTTCCAATGCTTAACCGCTCCTTCAGTTAAGGATTTTTTTTCCTAATATCCAACCAGAATGTTGCTAGATGTGACATCTCACTGTGCTCCAGCAAGGAACGCTGCATTTGTGCTCATGCACTCGGTCATCCCTCCACACCACAAATGATGTAGGCACAGCAGCGGGAAACAGGCAAGGAACACCGGGAATTTCTCCTGTCTCTGCTAGAGGACAGGCCCATCACAGAAATGACTTCTTGAGTGACCACAGTCTCCTCTGTCACAGCTTTTGTGCTGCAGCATGCCCAGAGTGCTGAGCAGAAGCACCAGGCTTGGGGCATCTGTCACTGCAGAAATCACACCACAGGTGCCCCTCAGCCTTAGTGGGGCTGGTGTGGGGTGCAAGGGGGGTAAATCATCCCAGCCAGACTTCAGGTAAGCCTTTAGGTGCCTTCTCCCAGCCATAATCTTGGGAATGAGAGACAAAGTGCGACTGGAGATCAATTAACAACTCCAGGAAGGAAACCAGAGCCTCCCTGCCTCCAAAATGCACTCTTACTAACAAACAGTAGAAACTTCCAAAGGAAAGGCATTCAGAAAAAGAGAAGTCTTCTTACACAGCAGCTACACTGACTCTGTCTTCAGGTATTTCTCCAGTCATCTGCATGTCTGGAGTAGGGTGACCCCATGGACACTCCATGCTGGTTTCCCTGTACCGTGAACTGCAACCCCTGCTCACCTTTCAGCATGACAGCGGAAAACATCTCTGGGCATGGAGCCTTCCAGGCATTGGCCCAGAGTTGGAGAGAATTGAGGGAAGTGGGGAAACTTTCTCTGGGTTACTGCTTTAGTTCCATGTTAATTTTTTATTTATCAGAAAGTGTCACTGGAAGGGTTTTCAAAGTGAGTCTAAAGTAATTAGGCACTCCTGCTGATGGATTGCACTGGAGAGACATGTGGATTATTTATTACAAAGTCACTTGCTGGAAAGGTTAGAGGCTGAGAAGTAATTATTTTTTCCTTTTTTTTCTTCTTTTTTTTTTCCTTTTTCCTTTTTCTTTTAAGTGAAGGAATCAGCAGGGGAGAGCAGCTAAAGTTCCTCTGTGAACTTTTCCATCCTGGCTAAGTGCTCTTTTTTTCCCTTCTCCCATGGTAGCAAACGGGACAGGTCCCCCAAGGAGGAGCCGATGAAGCCTTGACTGCTGGAGGTGTGTTTTGGGTTGAAGCCCAGCATCCACCCTTCGCACCAGAGACTCTTAGGGGTCCCCCACTCCTTGACCTCAGCATGTCATACCTGCAACCAGGGTCGGTTTTGAGGCTGCCCAGGTCACCCAACCAAGCCCAAAAACCTGGAAGGATGGGTGGTTTGCCTGGCGTGTCTGGCACGCATCTGGTGAGTGTTCTGAGCAATACCAGGAGGATTCAATGCTTCCAGCAACCTCAGCTGCCTCCTCCTCTCCTGCCTTGTAATCTACGTCCAGGTTGGGAATTGAATCCCAAGAAATGCAATCCTCGACCTTGAAAAACTAAGCCAGGCTTGGCGCAGCCTATGGATGAATATGCAACAGCCCTAATCAGGAATCCTTTGTCAGAAAGGGGATAATTGTGGCTAACAACATGTTAGTGTAGTGCTGGATCCTCAGGCTTCTACCAGCTTATAAAATCAGGATCCGTTTTTGGTGGGAAAAGCTGAGCGAACAAAGACACGCTCAAGCAATTAGTCACTGGAGAGTTGGGTGCCTGCTGGACAGCGTTAGCGTTGAGTAAACTGCACAAAGTCCCGTGACACTCAGAGCAAGAGCCTGGGGTGGAGTCAGGAATTAGAGGATGGTCTCGGGGGAATGGTGTTGACACAGGGAAATTGGGAGGATCCAGCATTAGCAGCTCTGCTCTGTTTGTGCTCTTTAAACAGTGCCCATTGCCATGGCACCTGGGCAGGTATTATCTCATCTTTGTAAGTCCTTGCCAAAAAGAAAAATAAAAAAAATAAAAAGAAAAAAAAAAAGAAGAAGTGCTGAATAACCCTTGTGCCCTTGCAGGGGTCAGTTTAGTTTTAGGTGAAAAGTCATGTGAGATGCTCAAGACCAGTGAGAAGCAGGTACCTGCACTGGAACGGATTGTGAGGACCACCTAGTCCTGTGCTCCCAGAGCCCGGTTGCGTTTCCAGCTGTCTCTGGCCACACATCAGCACATTCCAGGGAAGACTCTGCCTGTGGTGTCACCACCTTGTGCTAGTCCTTCCAGACCTCGCTGAGGTGCCTGGCTAGGGACACAGCCTGCATTCCCGGGGCCTGCTGTGCGTGGCTGGCCCCCAGGCCACCCAGGTAGAGCTCTCTCCTCTGACAGCAGCAAACCCTGGCTCGTGGTATTTATAGATCCTGTCCATGTCCTTGGCTAGGAAGGCATCCGTAATCTCTTACAGATGTTGGTGAGAACAAAGCCAGCCAGTGACTCGAAAGGACCGCCCAGCAGAGTAATGGATGGAGACCTATTTCTAAGTCACCTCTGACATTCCTCCCCCTGCACGCTCTTCCTCTTCCCCAGAAGACTCGTTGGGGCCTGCCTGGTGCTCCTCAGTGCCCAAAAACCTTCCCTTGGCCAGGCACTCATGCCCCTTCCTAGCAGAAGGAGCTCTAGAAAGTCTTCAATCCCAAAAGGGATGGGATGTTCTCCTGAAAATTCCCAAAAGATACATGAACAAAGGAGGAAGAGCTCAGGAGGAAGATATTCCTGCATGCTGAGGAAGCACAAATCTCCAGCCTGGTGGGCTGGTTGATCCAACAGGGACCGACACCCAAAGGTTCTCTCTGCCGGCTCTCCTGGGGCCTCAGGGTCAGGTGGCATCCCTGCTGTACCTGCACATATGTCTTTCCTGCACATCAGGGTGTTTTGCCTTTCCCTAAAACCTGATATTACCATCTCAGCTTTTCTCCTCCAGTTGTCAGTATCTCCTGCACAGGAGAGACAACTTCTCTGATCTCCTCAGCATCCTTTCCCTTTTTACTCACCATCTCCAATTTTGTCTTCACCCCCGCGTCAAAGGTCATGCCAAAATTCTGTCGTCTTTACCTTCCTTTCCCTGTTCCTTTTCTGTGCCTTCCTCCAATTCCCCTCTTGCCCTGCCCAAAATCCTGCCCTGCCTTCTGTGCAGGGAGGCTGGCACATGGCAGTGCCAGTGCGGGGCCACCCGGCTGCCCTGGGGTCTGGCGGAGCATGTCCTGTCCTTGTTTGCAGGTCAATGCCCTGCCTGCCAGGAACCCAACTGCTCTCCTGGCAAAAAAACAAGGTGAGAGATCTGATTAGGAATTTCCATGCCTGGATGTTGTCATCTCCCCCTCTGCCACTGCCCAGGACCTCAGTCCATTTTTTCAGTTGTCCTGCAGAGGAGTTTTGGGGAGTGTCAGGAGCTGGTAAGGAGCAATAAGCTCATGGACTCACCCCAAGCAGGTGAACTCAAAGCAGCACTGGCAAGGGGGATGAGCCAGCTCAGTGGAAAATGAAGCACGTGGAGCTGCTGGACACAGGCTCCTGGCAGCACTCAGGGAAGGAGGCGTGTGTTGGCCAGAGAGGTTCCAGTGGGAAAGCAGCACCAGCTCCCGTCCCCTCTGCACTTAATTGCACAAGGATCTGCAGCCAAGCAGACTTTTAACGAGAGTCCAATTCATAACACATGCATTTTCCTTGAATCATTGCTAGAAATAACTGAGGTCATATATCCTGTCTGACCACCTGCTGAGCTGGACGTCGCGTTTAAGGGCTCAGCTACTTCACGTGTTTGGGAGCCATTTGGGAGCGCTCTGAGCAGCTCCCTGGCCAGCAGTCCTGTGCAGATACACTGTGCTACAACTGCGTCTCTCTTGCTTTTAATCGCATCTGCTGTGGGCTTCGTGCTGCCAAAAAAATCCACTATAGGGATCAAGGCAGCAGGTAGAGCGAAACCAGTTCCTCCTCGTGCTTTGCTCAAGTCTTTTGCCTCCAAGGCCAGACATGCTGATGTCTTCCTCCTTCTGCAGCGTGGCCTCTCAGGTGGTCATGCAGGAATTTGCATTTGGAATTTCCCATAAGCTGAAGTTGCTGTTAGCCCCTGATTGAAGCTTGACTGCGGGAAAGAGGAGCCCTTTGGAGACCCTCTTCAAGGCCTGGTCTCCTTACAGGTGCCAAGCCCCTGCACAGGGAGGGAGGTGGGATGGACAGATGGACGGATGGGCAGGCAGCGTGTTGGCAGCACTTGGCAGAACGACGACTTTGTGCTGAGGCAGAGCATGACTGGCCGAGGCCCTTTTAATGAGTTACTCTGGTCAGGGCAGCAAGCTGAGACAATATTCACATTGATGCTCGGGCTAATGGCAAAACCAGCTTCCAAACCTGTGGCGGCCAAGGGAAGGAGAGGGGTGGCCTCCTGCACACCGAGGGGAACGGTGCCAACGGCACGGGAAAGGAGACGCTGGAGAAAGAGGTCAAACGGAGAAAAGGAGGCGTCTTGCACCATCGCCCTCTGCATTTGTTGGGTTTTTTCCCCAGCCCCCTCCCCAGCCCCTCTGGCAGCCGCGTGGCTGGAGCAGATTTGGTGGGACGGGGGTCCCCCCGGTGTGTCCCCGATGCTGCAAGAGCGGCAGCGCAGCCAAGGCAGCCCTTGGCGGGGCTTTGTCGGGAACCAAACACAGTAACTGTTTAACGATTTAACTGCACTAATGAATATTGGGCCAGATATTTTCAAGGCCTGTTCAGACTGATTACTTGGAGAGCTGAGTATGTCTACCAATTACCCAGGCAATTAGGCAACTAATTAAACACTTACCCTCAGCTTCATAAACAGAAGAGAGAGAGAGAGAGAAAAAGCAGGGAGGGAGAGAGCTGGCTCTGGTTTCTGTGAAATATTAGCTGTCAGAAATTGCTGCTTGCAAGGAAAGGTGCACAAAGGCAGACAGATCTGGGCGGACAGAAGGACTGACAGCGTGCACAGGAGAGTGCAACCATCAGACCCTTCACTTTGTCAGTGCCCAACAGCATGGAAGGGTGTGGAACCGCTGGGTCTGCCCTGCCCAGGCAGGCAGTCGCCTTCAGGATGTGTCCAAGCCATCATTCCCTGCCCCTTTCCTGCTTGCCTGTGACCACTGAGGCTGCGGAGCCAGAGCTCATCAACACGCCGTCATCTGGCACAGTGCTGGCAGAGAGGTGCCAGGGAGGATGCTCAATTCCAAGCACCCAGCAGCTCCTGCCCAGTGTTAAAACACGTGGTGAAAGGAGGCAGCAGCAAGCTGCAAGCCAGACCACTGGGAGAATTGCTTTGCAATGGAGAATAAGCAGAAATGACCCCAAAGAATGCATGCAGTAGGGTTTATGCCAGTTTAAAACACTACGCTTTTATCCTTTTAGGTATTTTGGTCCAACGCTGGTCACCAGCTCAACATCTTCCCAAGGGTCAGAGGGTCGAGACCATGCACAGATTAAATCCCACATCTGGCATTTGCTCAGGCCACTGTTGCAAAGGAGATTTATGTTAAACCCAAAGCTTGTGTGACAAAGTGAAGCAGCTTGGTTTCCTCCAGGTAAGGCTCAGAGGTGTTTCACACTGGACTTCCCCCCATCCTGCAAGAAGAAATAATGAAATAATGAAAAGAAAATTGCTGGACAAATCCAGGAACTCTTAAGGCTTCAGGGCAAATTTTTAGAATAGCCTGGAAAAAAAATTGAAAACATTGGGAAAAGGTAGTAATGTTTATATTATTTTTTAATAATTTTGCTATACATTTTTCTATTTTAGAATATTCTTGCCCCTCTATTTTCAAAGACAGATTTTGGAGAATTTGAAGACTATATGGGTGCTGTGCTCCTGCCTAATGCCCACTCAGTCCCATGGTAGTGATAACTTGTGTGGAGTCTCAACAAGCCACCAGCTAGACTCTTTTTAGCAAGTTGTGAAAGTATCTGTCAATTTTTAGGTGCATCATGTCTTTAAGACAATTATTTGCCTGCCCAGGTGCAAATCCAAAACTAGAACTGGATGGGAGAGTCACTCTGTCATAGGTTATTTCCATATCACAACTACTGGGTTCTCTTTCTGGCTAGGTGGAATCTTGCAAGGGGTATATTTTGTGTAGTTTTGGGATATATAAGAGCTGAAAGGACAGGAGAAAAATCAAGCCTCTGCACCAAAACGCTCCAATAGCATAGACCTGTCTGCTCTCTATTGATACTGTTTGTCTTGGCGCTGCCTTCTGAAGACTGTAACAGGATCAGATTGCTTGGGGGTAACTCCAAATATTTCAGAAGATAAAAATCAGCCTCATGAACATGGACTATTACAGAAGACACCTTGACAAGCTACATATTGGTACTGTGGGCAGATGGACTTCACCTCGCTTGTGAATATTGAGATAGAGACGTACCTTGCTGAGCACGGTGATGGAGCTGGTAGGAATAACTGGATGTGACACACGGTTGATAACGCACAGATGGCATTTAACAAGGTAAATGAGTGAGCTGATGGGCTTCACTGGAGCCTTCAGACAAGGCAGAGATGGAGTTTGCATAGCCCTGGAGTTTGAATGACCTAGAGGTTACTCACAGGAGAGCTCTCACTGTACCTACTTGAATGGCACATCTGGGTTCAGGTCAGCTATAGCTGCCTATTTCCTCTTTCCAAGCCCTCCAAGACCTTTTCACTCTGGCACTGGGGCCCTTCAAAAATATCTTCTCTATTACTATGCACCCCAGGAGCTCTGGATGATCATTCACCAAGACGTGTTTCATTTCTGGACTCCTATGTCACTGTTCGAGTCCTTCCACAGCCTCCTTTCCCTGAGCTGCCTGCTTCTGGAAGAGCCTCCTGACTTTCTAAGACCACTGCTGCCTTGTTCTCTGATGCTTTTGCAGCTCACTTCTCCATGTCATTGAACTTCCCAGATGTACATCACTCACCACAGTGGGCTAAACAACCCAATTTGGTATAAGGCCCCCACAATGTAACAATTACTGGTTGGCTGGTTATATTCAGATTTCACTGACTTGATTTTTTTTTCTCCTGTTGTTCATTAATTTACAAACCTCCAAGGTTTCCAGTCTCCTTCTGACTCCTCCCCTCTTCAGCTTCCTTAGATGTAGCCGTGGATAGCTGAGATTTCCAAGGCCTTGGGGACTGTGGTGCTGCACTCTGGTTTGCAGATGTCCAAGTGACATGGACAAGAGGTCAATCAGCTGTAGGACACTGTGACACCTTGCTGGCCTGCTGTCACAGATTGGCCTACAGCAGCATCATTCGGTGATCCCGGCTTCTGCCTTGCATCTAGTTGGGAAGTCGCCTCTCCACGTTTGCGTAGGTGGAGCCACGGCAGAACTTGCTTGAACTGGTTGTGCTTTCATGAGGAAAGGTAAAAATGCCTTCCCAGTAGTGTCGCAAATACACCATGGGGCTCTCTTGGTTTCAGGCCCAGTGGGAGCAAGGAGAGTTTTCTCACTGGCTTCAGGGATTGCAGAATGGGACTCTTAACTATTACCCCAAACAAAACAAACTGTCCTGATAATTGGGGTAGGTCTGCTCTCGCGCCAGGGAGTTGAAATGTTTATTGTGTAAAACATCAGAAAAAGGAGAGGAATCTGCTGGGAGCACTTGGATCATTCCAATAGAACATGCCCTGAGTTTCTGTTTGAATGCCGGGTCTGTGGCACGGAGACGGGAGCTTGTTTTGATAGTTTCTCTGCATTCAGAGGCATGAACACTTTACAGTTTTCTGTTTAAATGACCCATTTCTGAGAGCGGAAAGCACCAGCCAATAAGCGCCCAGGCCCCTCCGTGTGTATCCGGAGTTTACAAACCGTCCCCACCGATCCGTGGTAGTTAATGGACACTCCTGCTGCTTAGGGGGGCTGGAAAACTGTTCCAGGTGACTACCGGCCTTGGCTAGAGACAACTCAGTCCCCAGAGGTCCGAGGAGACACATGAGAATGAACTCAGCATTTCTCCCGGAGCGTGACGTTGATTGATGATGGTGCCCAGCTCCGTCCTGCTGGCGAGCAGCTCGCTTGGTGCAGTCCAGGGGGAATAGCTGTGTATAAAGGAACTGAGCACCAGTGTTCACAATGAGCCAGCGCTGACTGTCCATTAGAGGCTTTCAGACATAAAACTGGTCAGCAGCTTGAAGTAGGTTCAAAGCTACATCTCATCTCTGGCTGCTTTTGTCACCTGCTCAGCCGTTGTCACCTGGTCCTTTGACTTCAGCCTCAAGATAGACTCTCCGAGCACATTCCTTCTTGGGGACCAACCTCTTTTTGAGCTAGATCTGTTTCAGCCTGAGCAGTGCACTGGCTCATAGGAATCTGGAGTGGTGCTTCTGCCAAGAAAGCTGATTTTCCTTCTCTTTGTTGTTTCAGTTCCCTGCGGAGCTTCCACTGGTGATGTCTGAGGCTAGAAGAGACCATGAGTTGATCCAGTCCATCTGCATAATACCAGGAGCAAAAAGATGTGCAAGAAGACAGAGGGGAAGTTGAAGAACAGAATTTAATTCTTTTAGGGGTCTAACTGTTCACATCTGGCATCCTAAAGAAATTTAAACATGGCCTGAGCACTTGGTCTCCACCTAAAACCTCATCCCTCCTGAATGAACAATGACAGACACATCTGACTTGTGGCTCCAAGTCACCCTTCTTGGGGTTCTCTGAGCTGGGCACGACAGATGCTCAGCACAGCAGCTTACCTGGAGCTGAGGCTGCCTGGATGTGGTCCTTCAGCCTGCCTTACCCTCTCCAGGAGGAGTTTGTTTTCGGACCCACCCACCAGTCTATGCGTGATGAAGGTCTACACACCACGCTGTGCTGCTGCTCTGGGAGGCTGCTGCTTTCTGCTCACTGCCTGGTACTGGCCAGTGCAGCCTGGGATTGTCCTGAGGTATATATCTTCAGACACCAATTTTGTATGAAATAGTAGGTTGGTGTCTAGGAGAAGCTGGAAAACCCTTCTCTACCAGTAAGGTGAGTCTGCAGCCTTGAGAGCATTTTCCTCCAGACCTCTTTCCCTGCTCAGCCCAGAAGTGCTGAACATCCCTTCTGCGGTCCTTCAGAAGGGCAGAGGAGGATGGCCCTAATGTCTTTGCCATCCCAGCACACTGACAGAGTTGTGGGCATCTCAGCATCTTTCTTCTCATGTGTGCTCTGCATCTGAGGCTTCCTGGGAGCAACTTGTGCAAAGCCAAAAACATCTGCAAAACCAAAGGTTAAGAAAGCTGCTGGGGATTCATGTTACCTCTCTCCCTCGAGGACTCTGTGACTTCCATTCAGACCACTTCCCGCATAATCAAAAAAACAACCAAAAAAAAAAAACAAACCTTGAATGCCCGAGCATGTAACTTTTCTCAAAGGAAGGAGCCCCTGGTTGTAAACCCTTTGTAAAACAGCATGTTTCCTGGTAAAAAGCACTGGCTGTTTCCCAAGGGAGGTGATGCTATCTCTACAAACCCAAGCAAGATTCACAGCAGGCAGCTTATCCAAACAGATACCAGGGCAGGAGTGGTTTGGGGTGAGTAGATGTTTGAAGCCGGCTCTGCTTTTGCTTGGGATGGTGTGTGAGAGCTGACCAGCTATGATTTCATCTCCTGCCACCCTTGTAGGCTGGCAGGACAGCAATGACCTAGCAGTGGCTAATCAGCTCCCCAACCAGAGCTGAGACTCACCAAACTGGCTCCTGAGGGTCTGCCGTGTGCCCTTCCCAAAAGCTTTCTTTTGATACAACCAGAAACAAACTGGAAAGGAAAAGGGAAACTCAATGCCCTTTGCAAGACCAGAGATAAGAAACTCCCAGTCAGGTCATCAAACCATGCGAGTGCCACCAGGATGCCCATGGTTTTGCTTTCTCAAAGGTTGCATTCACCCGAGGCACATGGATTAAGCTCCCAATGCAGGGAACATGCAGTAGTCAAAATATTAGGGCTTGGAAGATGCTCTTTTAAAAGCTGCACACTCTTTTGGGTGTCTGCCATCATTTGGAGGGTTGGAAATGAAACAGAAGCCAATGTCTGTCTGTTTAACACAGGCCAAGCTGTGTCTGCATATTTATTTATATCCACTGCACATAACACACACTTCGGTTTCCATAACCTGTTCTCTGATGGTGCAGCTGAAGATGCATTTACCCTCAGTTCAGACGATGCCAGGAGACGTCTGCAGCTTTCTGTGACATGCAGAAGGAAAATGTCTGTTTATTTCTACGTGAGCAATGGGTTTCCTCTGGGATGCCTTGATTGATACGCTGCTATTGATTCAAGCGGCAGCTGGGATGGACACAGGGCGCCCAAATACGAAACCAGAGGGGAGCATGTGTGCAGAGCACAGCTGTCCTGCTCCCTGTCCTGCCTGCAGCCTCCTGACCCCTCTCCTATTAACCACAACCCCTGAGCAGGGTGCTGGCAGGGTGGCTGACACCTCCAGGGTTTTTAGCGAACCTCTCCCCACCGCCAGCCTTGTTCCCGCAGCCCAGTGGCAGCTGCTCCTTGGACCATGCCCAGAGGAGAGCATCCAGAGGGGCTGGAGGAGCACCTCCAGGGCACCTCCGGAGCTGGGAGGCCATAGGCACGTGGAACAGGCTGATTTCTGCATGAAACACTCCTCCTTCCCCTGCCGTGGGCTGTGACAGTCATACGGCAGCGGCAACCAGGACAGGGAGGAAACCACCACGATTCAGAACAGGCAGGTGTAGAATTTTTATGTAGGGGAGATGGAGGAAACTTTGTTCTTTTTAACACTTCTGCCTGTGTTTATTCCTGTGATAATTTGGAGAAAAACCTTGATGAAACACAGGTGAGGACAGAAAGGTGAAGCAAGTTTGAACACTGCCTCCTGGAAAGCAATCAGCATAAAAAAATAAATGAGGAAACGTGGCATTCTGCAAAAGCAGGCGGGAAAGGAGTACACATGGAAAAATTTTTGGACAGGTATTTTTAGCTCCTTCTCTCCAAGAGAAGCCAGCTGCAGGAGGTTGGGGTGCAGCTTGCAAATTCTCTGCAGTTTGACAGAAGGGGAGGTCTCTGCTCCATGTTTTTAGCACGTGTCCATGACCAAAAGCCATAACAGTTATGCCCAGAGTTTATTTTCATCACTCCAGTCCCATACCTGCGTCAAGGTGTTTCCACGCCTGTGCCCTCCTGGTGCTTTGGAGGTGAAGTATGGCAAAGTTTATGGAGAGCAGGAAAGAAATTCCCCCTGGAGTCTGGAACGACCCTATCATTTAAATTAAATGTTAGCCTTTGAGAAGACAAAAAGAGCACTGTCTCCAACAGAGCTGCCTGGCGACATGGTGAATATTTATTACAGTGCAGGTAGTTTAAGAAAACAGAGGCATTTCACTGGAGATTTGGATCTTCAGCCTAAATAGGAGCTTGGACTGGAAAGGTTCAGTTGCTAATTAAATCTAAGTTGGACACTGTTCCATAGAGGGCAGATTGTAACTATAAGAGGATGTTAATGTGGATTTTAAATATTTATTATAACTGAGGTAGGTTATAAAAACAGACATTCTTCCTTTCAACACTCTATAATGTCAGATTTAGAGGTTTGTCTCGGGCTGTGAGTGATTTCCCAGCAGCTGTCAGGGGCTGGAGGGCAATTTATCACCCTCCCAGTGAGAGATCTCGCCGGACAGTGAAAGATTAGCGCCCTGATTTATGGCACGCAAGGAAAAAACAGCGTTGTTCGAGCGGGTGCCTGGGTGCTGATTCTCACACACCTGTTCCCGGCCCAGCCGCACCCGTTGGTGATTTCACTTCTCCGGCGGTTCCTCGTGGAGTCGAGACGTTCAATCTCCTGGGTGCTGCCCACCAGGACCTGGTGCTCTCCCTCCAAGGGTGCGTGGGCTGAGCGGGCAGGCAGCCCGGCTGGGCAGCAGGGCTTGGTTCTGAAGGGTTCCACAGAGACGGGCTTGGTTTGAAGCTTGTGGTTCCTGGAGGGGATCGGGATGTTTCTTTGCCAGGGCATCGTTGCGATGAGCTCCATCCAAGCTGGAGCGATGGGGCAAGAGCTGGCAGAGAAGCACAGAATTCTCAAGGAGGGGAAAAGTTTGTGAAGGGCCAAATGGGGAGTGTTTTGTACTAGGCAGTAGCCTAGGCCCCTGGCACTGCCCCTTCAGGGCTTTAGGTACCACTCCTCTCAGACAGGCAAGCATCTCTTCACTTCTAAAGGACACAGCTCTACAAAGGTTAAAGCCCCTTGCTCAGCCCTGCAGGGTAAATCTGCTTTTAACCATGATTCCCATGGCAGAGTGGGAGAGACCTCCAGCACTTGCTGGTGAAATGCCCCATTCCATATGTCAGCTGTTTACTGGGGACTCTGCAGGTCTCACCACCCCTGAGGTGACCAGAAAAATTACTGATCTCCATGTCACCTGCGCGGGTGGTGAGGAGCAAAGAGGTGAGAGGGATGCCCCAGTGACCACAATGCTGGAGCCCAGGATGGGCCTGGTGTGGAAATGTCTCTGGTTTGTCACCTCTGGTCTGATAAATGGAAACAAATCCAAATCCCATATGCAGGGATATGGAGTGCAAGCCCTGGGGGCAGGTGGGTGTGTGCCCAAAGCAGGACGGAGGGAGGATGGAGGTGTTGTCACCGAGCCCGGCAGAACTGGGTTGGAAATTTCATTCGGCAGCAAATCGCGAATCATATGGAGGAAAAAAAACCTTCTAAAACCAGATGGATCCCAAAGTTCTCAGTGAAAGGGATGCACCCAAAAAAGCAAGAAGACCTGTCATGCATGTGCATCAAATGGCTTTAATCATGCCGCTTATGGATCATCTCTCCACAAACTGTGCTTGATCTTGGCATGAAGGAGACACTCAACTTTCACACGCCTGAACCTTGGTGCCCCTGACAATCTACACTCCTCCTGCTGAGGTCCCCAGCCTTGTGAGTACTGAACCTTGATGCCCAGGTGTGGTCCTGTTCCTTCCATCCCTCAGCCTGGGGTTTATCAATATCTTCACACTCTTTATCTCCCCCACGTAGCATGGCTGATGCCCAAATCCTGCAACATGGATACGCTTGTGCAGCTCAGTCAATTAGAGGAGACCGTGCCATCATCTGATTGGGTTTGTTACTTAGGAAAGCGACAGCGGAGACAGGATTGATTCGATAGTCTAAGACGAAGCTTAGATGCGGAGGGATGCTCAAATAAGGGGCTGTGTGTAAGTGTTAGTGATTGGTTTTAAATCAGTTTTCCTTCACCCTGGATTTCACATGGAGGGAAGGCTGGTACTGAAAATCCTCTTGTCAGAGAAAACGTGCTAAAAGGGCAATTTACTCACTCCCTGCATTGCCATCCAGCTCAGCAGGGCTCTGGAGCTGTAGGAGGCCTTCCAGTTAAACACTTAGAGTGGAAAAAACAACTTTCAGGTGTGGTTTATGATGTACCAAAAAGCAGATCCTGTGGGTCTGCCTGGGGCACAGCCATTGCCAAGAGCATCAGTGGGCTGAGGTGGCAATGGCTCTCACTGGGTATTTGTGGGAAGGAAAAGTCTGGGATGGTCCAAGATTTTGCAGCCATTAGTGAGGCTGTGTGTAAAAGGGAGGAAAGGCCCAGAGGAGGGTTACCTCATGGGGTTTTCTCATAAAAACTGTGGGGAGGAGGGCTTGGGTCTGGGTCCCTCTGTCCCCCAGCCCAGGATGGGGCTTTGGGAGGAAGGCACTGTTTCTTGCTGAGATTTGTCTCCCTGGAGCCAAAAAAGGCCAGATTAAAAGCCTTCATGAAAACATTCATTTAAAGAAGTGAGTCTTGCTGAGCAAAATATGACTCAGAAATCCAGGAAACAATCTGATTCCTCCTTCCAGAAATGGCCTGGTCACTAAACCAAAATGGTTTTAAATCAAAGCTGCCAAAGAATTCCATTAAACAGGCTGAGCGGGAGTAAAGAGGCTGTGTGCAGCAAATAAATGCATTAGCCACACGACAAAACAAATATAACAAAAGCCTCCAAACAAAATTACATTTCACAATTAGCAAATGAATAACTCTTCAGACAAAAGCAAGGCAATGGAAAAAAAATTTAGCATAGACCGATGCTTCTAATTGTCTTTCCTTTAGCTCCTCTGTTCACTGATCCATTGAGCAATGATAAAGGCATTAAATTTGGTGATTATGTTCAGTGTTTCTAATGACAGTGAGCTGCCTGGTACTTGGCTGGCTGTGCTCAGGTGTGGGCTGGAGGGAGCCGTGTCTCTGCACAGCACTGCAGTGTGCAATTGGCTCTATGGAGGAGGTGAACCAAGGTAAAGCATCTCACCCATCTCCTTCCTTGGCAGCTTTGGCAAGAGTCTTCCTCCTGATCTAGGGCAAAAATCTAGAGTGCCAGCATGGAGGAAAATCCCTGTTGGAGTCGGTTCTGGGGGTGTTCAGCTCTTGAGGTGACAGCAATGCCCTGGAGCTGGTAGCTGCTCACCCTGGATGTGCAGGGCCCGACTGTCCCTGGGATGCTGAGAGGCGCTGAGTGCACTTGGGCTGGGCAGTCTCATGCACAGCGAGGGTGCTCTGGCATCACAGACTATGGTTCCCCTTTTTATTTGTTTTCTTAGCTGTAAGAGTTTCCCCAACGTGCATTCCCAGCTCCCGCTGGCCTGGGCTTTCTTCCGATTCCGATCAAGTTCGTACTTATGGCTTTGATTGAAATAGGCATGTGATCTTATTATCCATATGTCCGCCGGGGCGCGTGTCACAGCTTGCCTAGCACATGGTGGTGCTTATAATATCATTAACAATGTCTGAATAACAACTGTTAGTTAGAGTCAGCCTTTATTATCACATGGGGCTTCACTGGGTTTTCTTTGATTATTCCTTTTTTTCCATCTTGTTGTGAATGCCTCTCAATTCTGCGCTAATGAAAGGCAGTTGCCTGCAGAAGGATGCGACAACACCTTTCAAAGATGCTCGTCATGGCCTCGGGGTGGGTGAGAGATGAGATGCCTTAAGCAACTTCTCTGGTCCCAGGCATGCCGTTCCTGCCTGAGTTGAGTGACCCAGATCTTCAACATGCCCGCTCCTTTCAGATGAGGTAAATGCAGAGTAAGGCCTGGTGACCGAAAATGGTCTTGAACTCCTTCTTGCTGGAGTTTAAGTCTTGACCACCCTGATGTTTTGCCATAGAGAGAAGCTTTTCTCTGCCTGTTGGCAAGGTGCTGAGGTCTTGGGCTTTGTGCCCACTGCCAGTGTCTCCACCCCTGGGGAAAATGAGGAGGATGCTGCAGCCCATGGGGACATCACATGCAGTGCACTTCACTACCTCAGTATCAGAGCCAACACTGGACCCCAACTCCTCCTGAGTCCAATGGTCTTAACTATTGGCCTGCATGGGTTTTTCCTTCACCTCTCTCCACGTCTTAGCAAGTGTCTGAGCATCCTCAGGTCAGGAAAGGTCCCAGCTCTGGGAACGTCCTGAGCATCAGGGAAAGAGGAGTGGGGTTAGCCCTGCATCAATGACAAGAGTTTTATGCCTCTTCCCTTTCAAGTGTGTTCCCTGTGATGTATCGACCCTCTGTGTTTTTTCAGTTGTGTTGTGGTTTGGAGGAAAACAGCTCTGCCCCTGCGAGGGAGGCAGCTCTGAGCTGGGGCAGCCTGGGCAAGGCAAGCTCGTAAAGCTCAGCTGGGAGCCAGAAGAGGTGAAGGGGAGGAAGAAAGTCTCCTTGGCACAAGAGAAGCTTGGGGCCAGTTCCCACTGCTGCCAGGTTGAACAGGCAAAAATTACAAAGCAGACAGTGCCCTGGTTGAAAGCCCCTTCTCTCTCTTTCCGCTGCTTCCCATGGGCTGAGTTTGGCCCCAGCCTGGGGTGGAGGAAAGGCAGGACAGAGGCAGACATGAGTATCCTCACTCAAACACTGCTGCCTGCATTGCCCCTACACCGGGAAACTCATCTGCTTCCTGCAAAGGATATTTTCACATGGTTCCTGTGGTGGGAGGGGATGCATCCTCATCCCCACACGTGTTCTTTCCCCTGTAACTGCTTAAAGAGAGGAGCTGTGAGACATCAGCCATGGGTGGCCCTGTGCACTGATGTCCCTTTTCCCTGTGAGAAGCCCTGTGAATTCCCTTCTCTCAGAAAACAGCCTCAGTACCCCAACTCCTCCTCCCGGGGTCTCCAGCTGCCCTGGCCTAGAGTATTTCCCTTGCCAAACTGGTCTGGCTGGACTCAGGTGGAACCAGGACAGTGTGACACACTCCAACCACCACCACCCTGATCAGGAGCATCCTTGGCTTCTCAGCTCCAGTCAGACTCATCCCAGGATGGAGAGACTGACCCACCCCTGGATCTCACAACCCTAAAAATGTTTCAAGTACTTTATCACCCCAACTTTCTGCCCTTCTCCTCCTGTTGTGCTGCCCTCTTGTAAATGACTTCCCAGATTTTCTTACAACTATTTAATTTTGGCATGAGCTTTTGAGAAAAAAGTCAGTGTGGGGAGTGAAGTTGGACACATGAGACCAGAGGGCACGGGGAGCTGGTGCCACAGGCCCAGGCACAATGAACGTGACCATACATTGATTTGTACGTGCGTGCCCTGACTGCAGCCATCCATGCCTCTACAGCAAGCAGAATGCACTATGTACTTAACTAATGAATTAAACAACTATAATTAATTCTATTTATAAGTTGCCTCTAGGTGTATTTACAACAAGAACAATAAAAACAATAACATGTTACATGATGCCAAGCAGCATTAGTTAATGTAAATGAGAACACGCCGCAGCCAGGATCCAGCACTGGCCGCCCTGTGCCGCCAGCCTGGCTGAGCAGCATTGCCTGGGCCCCCTCTTAGTTTTGTTTTCCTTCCCTCAGCTCTGATTTAAAGCACTTATTGGCATTTTGGCAATATCCTTTCTATTTTTTCAGTTGGAGAGGTCACTTAAATCTAATAATCTCCAGTTTTAAGATGGGTCTTCCCATCTCATCACGTCCAGACTTCACTGGACAAGTGTGTCCATCTCAAATAGCAAAATTTTCCACGCTGTTTGTGCCCAACCCCAACAACTGCTCCCAAAGCACCAGGAAAAAGTCATGAAGTGGGGCTGGTGTTACCAGAGGGCAGCAGGGCTGGGCAGCCCTCAGAGCAAGCCCTGCACCATCACCAGCTCTACAGCAGCATCCCAGCGCAGAGACTTCCCCTCAACAAGTGCCAGCCAGGGATGGAGATGCATTAGGAGCACCACTGGAGGAAGACAGAAACAGGTATCTCCTGGGAGAGACCCTGCAGGCCATCAGGGCAGCAGAGGGGATTTCCTCACATTCAGTTTTACAGCCACATCCACCTCCTGTTGGGAGTTTGGGCCAGTGGCTGTTGTTTGTTTGGCTTTGCTCATTTGATGGCAAGGTTGGGGTGAAATATTCCTCCCTCCTCTGCACGCTGATCTCCAGGTGAGAGCACACATCTAGACCTTCTGATGGCTGTTAGACTTGGTTAAACCAATACTCTTTTTATTATTTTTCTGGCAATAAGCATATGGGCCGTAACTCTTTTTGTCAGCACTCCAAGAAGGATTTAACACCTTCCCCATAGAGGACAGCCTACTGATTACCTGCTGCTCTGCTGGGATGCCTGTAGCCTGCCTTCCCCAGCTCCAAACTCGGTTACAAATCCAGCATACTTGATTTCTGGGAGAGCTGCAGCACTTCCCTTCGAGCAGGGACACAGTGGTCTGCACTCCAGGAGAAGAGGCTCAGAGTCAGAGCCTGAGTTTGGAGGCTGCTCACCCTCCACTTGCTGGGGAAGGGACTTGTGTGCAACAGAGGGTCGGCCCCTTCCCAGGGCTCCCTCGATGAGTCATGCAAAGGATTCTGAGTGGGATCGCTGATGGTTTGACTGTCAAAGTCCACTTTCATGCAGTCCTGGGATGCCCCAGGCTGTGCATGTTGTGCTTTCCTCTCTTCCAGTTCCTGGGGCTGCCAGCTATTGATATGTTGAATGATGGGGGGTAAGTCACTGGTGGTAAGACACTGTTCCACTCGCAGCTCTCAGGTGTGACATCTGTCTGTAGCACTGCAGTGCTCCTGAGAGCAAATTTCCCCCTCCAAGAGGTGTTCACGCTGAGAGCTGAGCTCAGCTTCGCACTGGCTGTCTCTTGCCTCCGTGTTGGATGGACTGAGCTGATACCCAAGACATTTTTGGGGGCCAAGGCTGCAAAATGTCAAGGCACACCCCCCTCAACCCATCTCCATGTTCTGGTTCCCCCTGGATGCCACCAGCAGCAACAGGATGCGCGTCCATGCAAGTGGCCAGTCCCTAAAGGCAGTGAGCCCCCTGCCATCCTCCTCTGCAACCCCTGTGCAGGAGGAGACTGTGCAAAACTCCCATCCCTGCTTTCTTTGGCAGGCTGCTTTCTTGAGCCTTTCGGTTTCCACAGCTCCTTCTGGCACATGGCCAGCCAGTTCCATGCTCCTTTTTGCTCATCAATCTTTTCACCAAAACGTGGTGATATACAGTGTGATATACACTGAGAAGCATCCCCATGGGCTCCCAAGGCAGCAGACAAATTACCAGATTATTCGTGAATTTTAGCCACCCGATGGGAATTCAACGCTTTGACTGTAAATGTGAAATCAGCTACTTCCTACAACTTCAAAACAGGGAGCTGTTAACAAGTCAGGTAAATTAAACAGCAGACTCGCTGCACTAACAGGCAGAGCTGTCAGGAGAAGACAGATGCCTGCAATCAGCATGGAGCTCAGCCCAGCTCCCCATCCCTGGCTTGAGGAAGAAAGCACGGACTTGTTCTGGAGCAGCTGCCTGGGAAGTTCCTTCAGGAGCAGATCTCCCCCGTGCCTTTGCTCACCCTGCACTGGGATGTTCTTGCACAAACCCAAATGGGGCAGTGGTACCTATCCATGCTGCAGCACCTCACCCCAAACTCTTACTCCATTTTGGGGTTTGGCCCTGCAAAGCCTTTACCTCCAAAAGTGCAAGAGCTGCAGAACAAAAATCTCTAGAAATCGTGCTGTGAGCACAAAATGGCTTTAAAACCTCACCTTGCCAGTGATCAGATAGAGGAGGAGCAGTGCTCATTCAGGGATCAAGCTGAGGGTATCGCTCAGCTGAACAAAGCCACTTTCCCCGCAAAAAAAAGCCATCAAAACCAGGGTTACAGGGGCTCATCCTCTCCTGCTGCACAGGGATCTGTTAAACCAGAGTGTAACTCTGAGTGCTCCTGGGCAAAGAAACTCTGACAAGAGGATAATGTAGCTACTCTCGAATTTGTTAGGTAAATTTATTATGGATAATTTAAATACACGACACAACGTAGTGTGCTGTATGCACCTTTTGATAGGGCTCCACAGTGCTGTAATCAACTAGTGCTGACAATAGGAAATGCAGATTTATTAATTCTCGTTTATACATTGGCTTAAATACCTTGGAGTCAAATAAGCAGATTTTTTTTCTAATTTCCCCCCTTCTTACTGCCTGGCAGATCAGGTTAAATTTCTTAAGAGTAGTCACTGGCATGAACTAATTTATATAGAATTCTTTTGAAATGTGAAAAGTATTCACAAAAAAATAGCATTTTGGGGAGTGAAATTAAAAAGCATCAGGGTGTGAGATTCCTTTTTTCTCATCTTACCTCTTTGAACAAAGTTGATAAAGAGAAGCATATGCCATCCTTGTGCCTCCACTGGAAGATTCTTTGATGGCTTATTTAAAATATTTATGTGGGTACAGAAGGAATTACTCTCAGCTTTGTGTCTGCAAACAATTCCCAGCAGTATACTGCAGGGGGCTTTCAAGGTTTGGGCCTTTTTTAAAGTAGTTAGGAACCCTTTGCATAAATGTCATCTGGTTTTATTGTTTTGACACTTCTGCAATGATAAATATTGTTACTGAAAGTCAACAAAACAGATGGATGGCTGCCTTGGAGGATTTTGTGAAATCTCGTGCTAATTAAGGGACTGTCAGGGGGGGGAAATATAAAAAAAAGGAATTGAGATTGAGATACTGCATTCACTTCCCTGAGGACGCACTGGGAAAAGTGCTGATGGGGAAGTGCTGCTGGGTTTTGGGGAGTGTAAGCCTTGATGGACTCACACCTCCTTGGCCTCTTGCTCGCTACTCAGAAACCTCACAAGGTTTTGGAGCAACGTTCCCTTTCCCTGAGCTTTAAGAGGAGTGGATGATCTGGTGGAGGGCAAAACGGTGTTGGGAACTCAGTGATGAAACAGGAGGATGATGAAACTCTCCATGTGCATCTTTTTTGGCTGTGCCCATCAGGACGGTTGTGAGCCCACTGATGAAAAAGCACCCAAGGATCCCTCTTGAGTCTGAGAGAACAGGAGCAGGAGAGGTCCCAGCACTGGGTGGAGGGGAAGGACGCAGCACCTGGTTGTCTTTAACTGAAACAGTCACAACATCAGTAAAAAGTTACAGGCTGCCACGAAATCGATTGGTTCTAGGAGGTAAAGACTGAAAAACACCAGTGGACTCAAAGGGCCGATGGGAATGAGGAGGACCTGCCCAGGGTTTTGTTTACACTTCCAGGTTCCCACCATTAAGCAGAGGAGCTGACAGGGTTGTTTTCCTTCCAGCAGCTTGAACTCATCTGTTTGTCTTCATCTCTATTTGCGAACAGCAGCCCAGGGCCAGCTTTGCTTTCACTTCATCCTTGGCAGCAGAGAGAGCGGCAGGAACTGGAGCTGCAGTCCCTCCAGCAGCATGAGGGATGGGAAACAGCTGAGTAGGGAGAGCCCTGATCCCCTGAGGAGGCCGGGTTAAACAAGCCCAGCACGGGACCCACAGGCATTCACAAGCCTCCCGGCCAGCTTGGGAAAGGTGTTGAAACATGGCCCACGTGAATGGGCAAGAGGATCCTGCTTACAGCCTTGAGGATCCTGATTATCCTTGGTAATCCTTGATTAGAGTCCTTGATGCTCTCCTAAACAAGATTATTTTTCTGAGACACCTCAGCTCTGCAATGTGGGACAGCAAAATGCAGGGGACCAGTTGCTGGTCTGGGATCAAAGAGCAGCTGAGTTACAACCATCAACTCACTGACCAAGTTAGCGAGAGTTCATCAAGGATATTAATAGTCTTTTCCATCACTGCAGCCTTCAGTTGGTTTCTCCCACAGCAACCTTATATACATCACCAGGGCGAGCAGTGTTGACAACAAAAATCCATCCTTCCCCAAAGGGAAGGGACCATTCATCACCAGGTGCCTCTGCTGCTCTGGGGACATCCATGGGTGGTTGGAAGCAGGCCATGGTTCATGTCTCTCATGCCTCACAAAATATTCCTGAGGAGCAATCACAGGACTGGATTTGTCTCAGCACTGGTTACCTGCAGAGCTTTAGTGGGAGTCTCAGTCCTCTGGGTGTCTTCTTCAACCAGGGCAGTGAGTGAAGGGTTCAGGGAGCAATTTCTCCAGCCCAGGAGGGAATTGCTCGCCAGGATATCCCTGCACAGGTACCAGCCTGCTGTCCCACGGTCCACAGATCCCATCACGCTCCCTGCAGTGGCAGAGTTCATTCCCCCACCCCGGCTTCTTGCCCTGCAGCAGCACCTTGCCTTTCCACAGCCAAAATTGCCAACTGTTCCTCCACTTTTGTGGGGCTGTCCTAAACAACCCCCTACTTTCCTTCCTTAAGACATCCAACTCCAAAAAGCCCTTTCCCCCAACATCCAAGGCCCCTGCTCCTGCACACGGTTAGAATCCTATCACTGTTTGCTCAGCAGCGTTAACCAAACAACCCCCAAAATGGGCACCAAGAAAAGAAAGCCCATCCATTGCCCCTTCCTTTGTCTGCAAGCATCTCCTGACCCTCCCAGTCTCCAGAGTCGTTGGCTTTGTAAGCTTGGCCAGCTCTTCCTTGGCCTTCATACTCATCCTTTTTTTTGCATTTTAGGCTTTCCTTTAATTTAAAAAATTTCATTGATATTTTGCATCTTTTTTTTTTTTTTTTTCATTTCCCAGGGTGCTAATATTCCTTTCAACAGACCTTGATTAATGGCTGAAAGCTCAGGAATATTCCTGGTATTCACTTAGCCAGAGCAATTACACTGCAAAGAACAGCGTGAGGACCCCAGGTTGACATGCAAATAGCCGTGTTACACAATTAGTTGATGCACAATTAATTGGAATAATGACAAATATAGTCAAATAAGGCTGGTTTTAGGCTGTGTAAATCTGAGGCATACCTTAGGGTTATACAATTAAGAGACGTAAGGAGACAACAGCAGAATCCTTCAAGGACAAAAAGCCTATTCCTGAGAAAAATGCTTTTCTCTTTAGATCCAGCCTGGGAAAAACTGGCAAAACAACAGGCAAAGTGACCTGAATGTGACAAAGCCTAGACAGGCACGTGTCCCTTACTTGGATGGGTTTACTGAGTTTTACTGAGTATTACCAACACCAGCCAGGGCACCTCTCCACCAGGACAGGGGACAGGGACAGGAGGAGGGAGCCCAGGGAGGGATGACCTCTTAAACCCCCTGGCACTTGAGGTGCAGAGAGAGAGGCATCCCAGCATGGGCGCTCCTGCCCCTGCTCCTCTCCAGCAGCACTCAGGACCCTCCAAAGGTCTCCACCATGCCAGTCTCACAGGCTTGGAAAGGGTCAATCACCCCTAGACGTGCCCAAGACTCACAAGACAAGTTTACTTCTGCTTCCCATCCTTTTTTATAACCCAAGAGCCACCAAACTTTCTTGGAAGATGAAGGGGGAAAAAAAAATAAAATCCCACTAGCATCGTGCACGGCATTGCCACAATGGTCTCCACTACGACCCACTAAAAATGAGGATAAACTTTGAATGTTCCTCTGTCAATTTTATTTCCCTCCCATCTGTTTCTCCCTGGTTTGCGAGCCCGGAAATGGGGATAGAAGGTGGGATGCAAACACTTGTCTTTTCTGCAGCTGCTTCAGAGCTTGTCTTCGGGTCCTCTGGGCTGCCGGTGGTCTGTGATGCACCCAGTGACCAAACCTGCCCAGCCCCATGGTAATAAAATAATTAACCAGCAGGCAGGGAGCGCCAAGAGCTTCCAGCAGCAGAAGGAACAGGACACGTTCGTCGCTGGAATGTGCAGAGGACGAGCACGCCTCAGGGTCCTCGCAGCGTTCATTTTATTTTATTACTACTTTATTTTCCCGTCCTTTTGAAAACTGCTACATTAACCTCCAGATCTTAGATATTGAGCTTAGCCGGTGTTAAAAGTTTAATTACTCTTGCTGTTAATTACAGTGCTTGCGGAGAGCGC
Source organism: Grallaria varia (assembly GCA_013396735.1). Taxonomy (NCBI): domain Eukaryota; kingdom Metazoa; phylum Chordata; class Aves; order Passeriformes; family Formicariidae; genus Grallaria; species Grallaria varia. Next base: position 1,514,222 of record VWZG01002480.1, on the reverse strand, counting down.
TTGCCATCCTGTCCCGGCAAGCTTTGATTCCCTGCATGGTTTTAATGGTGGGATGTATTTTGGGGGGAGTTTTACATCCTCTGGTGAACGAAGCCCCTGATGACTGCTGGGTGTAGAGACAAGGAGATGTCTGAGACCATCCCAGGATGACCCCAGGCAAAGTCCTTAAATGTGGCAGTAAGACAAGATATCCTGGAGGTGTCCTGACCCAGTCTGAACTAGTTTCCCTATTCCCAGTAGCTTGATCTATGGGTCTGGACAACTACTTCAGTTTTCTCCTGGTCTCCGTTTAACCTTTTTTCTTGCTGTTCTTGCACATCTTCCCAAATACTTCCATTCTTTGAGTTCCCAGCAGATGAAGCTGCAGAGAATACATAGCTGAAGGAAATGCATTTTAAAATTGACTTGATTTAAAGAGAATTTTCCTGCATGTTTCACCAGCTTGTGGTGCTCTGGATATTTTCACAGGCTTTAGATAGCCACTTCTTCTCCTGCTTTGATGAGTAGCTTTACTGCATTGGCCGAAGAGGGAACGAATCAAACCCTATAAAACATTCTCCATGTTCCTTCTCTTACTGGGGTTCTATTGAGAAACAAATGACCCTCTAGGACTGAAATCAATGTCACTTGAGCCAATACCCTTCATGTGATTTCAGTGGGGTTAGGATCAGCTTTTTCACACGCACATTATTACAGTAAGTGTTATTAATCTAGAGATGATATTTAGCCTTGAAAAATTATCAGGAACATTTTAAGCAGCCAAAGACAAATTCTACTTGATCAGACATACAATAATGATTGATGGTAATGGAAAAATACAAATGCTGTAACGATGATTTACTCGCCTGTCAAAGAAAATTAGTCATCCCAGAACTGTGCCAGGCTCTGTGTATGTGGGGATATGTACACAAGCACACGTGTGTAGGCACACATGCCATGTCACATCTGTGCCAGCACTGTGTGCACGTGCTCTGGGGCTGGGGAACAGTGACAAAGAGTCTCTTGCACCGTAGAAAATATAATTCACAAGGGTGACAGCGGTGCTTTGCCGAGGGATGATGAGAGGAAGCATCTAATTATCAGCATGTGCCATATGAACTATCACTGGTATGTAGGAGAACATACAAAACACATATGCCGAGGCCTCATTTCACCCTGTGAGTTAAACCAATCCGTGTTTAAGCATGGACAGTTGGACCGTATTTCATCCCAGGGAGTTTTGGTGATAGAGAATAGAGCTGATTTTGCAGGACCCCAGTGTCGTGTATGTACTGTCACATATTTGAAATAGATGTGCAAGGTATTTGATCCAATATTTATTTTTGCCAGCTGGCTAGTGGGGGTAGCTGCTGTCAAATGTTTGAGTTTGGTGCTGCTGATCGGGGAAAAGGGTTTTTTTGTGGGGTTTAATTTGTTGGGGTTTTTCCCTGCCTCAGCACAATTTCAGGTAACTTCATGACATTAATACTGGTCGTGAACCTCCCTTCCCATTTGAAACCAGCACGAGGGCGCAAGAGTGAACGAGACCATACCAAGATTTCTGTTTCTTCACATAAATCAAATTCTTTTACAATCTTTAGACATAACGCATTAAAATATGCCTGTCTGGCCCACTCTCTCCTGGCAGCGTTCTCCCGGATTGCCTGTGAGAGGAGTGGAGACCCCTGGGAATTGTTTAGCAGCAATTCACTGGGTCAGTGTATTAGAACAGACTCAAGTCTATCAGCCAGATGGTGACTTCAGAAAAAAATTGACACACCATTTCAAACTGATTTCACGCAAACCCTCCTGAGAGGAGCCAGTGGGAATCTAGCAATCAGATCTGTTGTGAATAAATATTACAAAATTGTCAATTACAAAAGGGATGTTTAAAATGTTTGACTGATTTAGAAGTCTATTCATTCTTTGCCTTATACTTTGATGATGGATCTTTCAATATCACTGACTGATTGCTTCCCTTGGCCACAGAAATCTCAGCTTTTAATTTTTTTTATTGGAAGAAGTTGCTGTAATGCCTTTCCAGGCTTTTATGGTAAGCAGGCATCTGAGATAAAAGCTAAGCCAGGTACAATTTGGAGCACGATGTCTTCTACAGATAAAGTAGAAAGTAAAATCTACAGCGGCTTAAAAATGAGCATTGGACTTAATAAGGCAGTCAGGTCTGAGCACTTTCAAAGCTACACAGGACCAAGGTCTCTCACGGGTAAATTTAATCAATGTACATGCAAATGTCTGCCTTTGCAAAGAGAAGAAGTTGGAATATCCTTCCAAGCACCGCCTACACATGCTCATCAAGTAATACATTCAGCTGGAAAAGGTGTTTGCTGTGTGTTGAAACTCACAGTGGAGGCAGTTTTGCTGCCTTGCTCCCCATTCAACTGCTGGCGATCCATCACTTTCTCTGGCCTTGTTTCTTTGTCTTGAACTGCACATCCAGACAGTCCATCCCCGTCCTGGCAGGGCTCGCTGAGCCTTCCCCATCCCTGGCCACCCTCTCCCTCCATCGGACCTGAACACGTCACGGTCCCCTTTGGGCCACCTGAGCCCATTCCAGAACCGTTCATCTTCCTCATCCCAGACACTGCTGTTTCCTAGGGCTCTTGGATTTTACCAGCACTACTGGACCACTCTCTGCTTCCCTCTGATGGACACCAGATCCCTGATGTGGCCACTGTTCACTACTTTTTTTTTTTCTTTTTTTTTTTTTCTGTTACTGAGGTGGTTTAATTTCTTGTCCCAAGGTGCTATCACCAGTTGTCTCTCTTTGGATCTTCATATAGTAAACAGAAAAGCTCACCTCTGAGTGAAACTGTTGTTCCCACGTGCCTTTTAGCTGGTCTGTGCGGGTCAGTCTTACAAGTCCTTCACTCCCACCAGATGGAGATATGATCACTGGAAAGAACAATGAGGCATAAATCAAAGTTATTCCAGAAAGAGAATTTCAGAGGGATTCTCAGGATGAAAATTAAATACATAAAGCTTTATTAGTACAGTATTATCTAATTGTATCCAGATTGTAGTAAAATTATAGATTTATAGAAATTTATATGCTATGTTTCCAACCTGGATTTGTCTCAGTTTCTGAGACATTATTATACTTTCTTATATTCCTAAAATTTCTTCAATAAACAGAAATATTTCTCTTTTAAAGACTCTAGATTCCAGGCCTTGTCTTTCTGGACTATATCTACAATTCAGCCATCAGCCTGAACCTGAACAAAGCCTGGAAGAACCTTTCTCAGCAAACAGTTGTCCACCTTTTTAGAGATTTGGTTTGCCTGACTTGTTTGGCTCTGGATGCAAGCAGTGATGTGTGGTGTTTATATGGCCTTTTGCTGTGCCATTTCTCCCTGGGCAATGGTCAGAGGCACCTCCAAAGAGGAAAGAACCATAAAAACTGATGTCTCTGACCAAGAGGGACGGAAGATGATCTCGCAACTGGGTGACACCTGTGGTCTCTGTCCTTCTTGCTCTATATACCTGCCGTTCATCACCACAGCTGCCCTGCTCCTTGCTGGAATGGCCCATGCTATTGGGGTCGTGAAAAACCCCCATGGTATCCCCTGTTGCCTTGGGCACACATCACTCTCCCGGTGTGATTGCAACCCTGTGCTCTTCCTCACTTCTCCTCCATAGCCCAGACACAGCATCACTGACCCACCAGTACCCCCAGCTCTGGCTTTGCCACTCCTTGAAATAGTATCTGGCTGCCCCTCCAGGGAGGCCTGGGGGAATCACATGCTTTGCAATGGCAATGTCATGGTGAGGCAGCCCTGGGAAGCTGAGATGGGCCCCAAGTGCCTCTGGCACTGGGAGGGCATCTCCTTACCACTCCTTTCTCAGGTTTTGTCCCTGTCCCTGCAGTCCCCGAGTGCCAGCCACTGATGGTTCCTCAGGATGGACCAACAAACCAAAAACAAAAGTGCACATGATTCATATGGGTGTAACCAGTTTCCTTGATGATGTCTGAGACTCCTCTTCTCCAGCCTGTCCTGGCCACCAAGTCCCTGCTCTTCCTTAACGTCCTTCCCAGGCACTGGAGAAGCACTTTGGTGGCACCAGAACTCTCACATCAATCTTCTGCAGAGCTCCTCCTCGCCAGACCTCTGGGCAGTTTCCCAAACTCCAGCCCCCCCCGTGCACTCCCCGAGCTCTCCCCCCAGCTGTCCCCATGCCCTGCTGCCATCCCAGCACTTCCCACAGCATCCAACCTGCTTGCCTGGGAAACTGCCTGCTGGGGGGACCGCTGGGAACAGAGACCCAGGGACAGCCCAGAGAGCTGCACGGTCATTATTTCCAGGAGCCTCTCTCTCGACTGGTGGGATGAAAGGCAACAACAAAGTTCATCCTGAACTTTAAACTCAACACCGTGTCCCATCCCCCCAGCAAAGCGCTTTCCACCCAGGCAGTAAATCTTTCCATGATTTTCAAAGAGCGGGTTCTTCCCAGACATCGGCCTCAGCAGCTGAGCCTGTGTTCCTCCAAGGGAGAGACACAAAGTTTGGGTTTGAAGCTCTATCTCAGCTCAGCCTCCACCCCTGGTCTCTACAACGCCACAAGATGCTGGGTGACCCAGCCGTGGTCTTGCACTGGGATGTCCCTCCAGTGGGGCATGAGAATGGGACAGACAAGCCTGGATGGGGTGTGATAGAGACATCCCAGGCACAGGAAAATTCAAGGGACCTGTGTCTACCTGTCACCTCAAAATCAGGGAGATACGGAGGCAGCACCAGATTTATCCACCTCCCGGCTCAAGGGGATTTTACATCCCAAGGAGCACTGAAGGCTTGTTGGGGCCTCAGTGTTCCCAAATCACTGCCATGCTCTCAAAGAAGTGTTCCTCTCTGTGCTGAGGGGGTATTTTTGCAATATCTACTCATTGCACGCCAAGACATATCACTTTTAATGAAGAAAAACACCCAAAGAACAAGAAAATAAGTCCTTGCTCCAGAAACAGTTCCACACAAAATATTCAGGTTTAAGTCAATATTATTGAGAATTCGTAATAAAATTGCTTGGAATTTTCCCTCTCAATCACAATCTGAAGACACTTCTGTCAGCCACTGAAACTGCTTCACACCCCAGGTCGTCTCTGAGGTTCCACTCTCTTGCAAGCTCTTTCTCTCTTTTTTTTTCCCCCTTCCTTCCCTATAATAAGATTTATTATTGGGTTATTCTTCATGGTATATTAGCCCTTAGCCAGAGTCGGTGCTGACAGAAATGTTAGTCATTTGGGCTCTGCTTAACCTGCTAAGAAGAACTGAATTTACAGAATGGGACGAGGCTTTTTATGATTTCATTCCAGGGCCAAATCAGATAAGAATAATTATCCTCTCCTGGGATATTAGGCAGCACCTCCCCAGGACCGGCAGCTGACAGCTGTTTTATTGGTTGAGTCACTTGGGTCTGGAGTCGAGGATTAATTGTTCATGTGTCCGGGTGGCTCCAGGAACAACAGTGAAAGGTTCTTTCTGGAGATGGGAGATAATTTATTTTCAATTGTTTGCATGCACATGATTTCAGTGGACAAGGCGAATTAAAAATAAAATCGCATAAATAACCCTGCTCCCACCACCCTCTGCATTCGTTGTTAAACACTGGCTTGTGGATTTCAGATCTGGGGATCTCTAGCAGTAAAAAAAATGTAGAGGAAATTCTGGGGAGGAAATACACTCCTTCCAAGGCAAGGTCAAGTCCACTTTGTCACCAAGCATCCTCTCTGAGTGACCCGCAAAGGCAGTACCCAAAGCTCACTCCTGTCCTTCCTTAGTGCCCACCCATGTCCTTCCTTGGCACCCACTCCCCAAAACGCTTTTATTCAGAATTAATTTACTCCTGCCTATCACCTGCTTGAGATTATCCTAATGATAATGGCCTCGATCCAAAGCAAATTAAAAACCAGTGGTGAGGCTTCCCCTGACTGGAGCGGCGCCTCGCACTCGGCTGAGCGCGGCTTTGCTCCAGCCACCCCCTGTCCCTGCCGGCAGGGTCTGCCCGTCCCCCTCGCCGGGACACACGCTGTGCCTCTGTGATGGGCAGAAGGGGCCCGGGATGTGGATGAGGAAGGCAGTTGCCTCGAGCAGCAGGAGCTCAGGCAGCGCAACGCCCACCGCCCAGCTTGCCTGCGTGGCTCTGCCAGCAATGGGGAAGCCAGTGAGTTTTCCTCACCCACCCGTCCATGGGATGCAAGTGGCAGCAGGAATAAAAGCCCCCCATTCTCGTTCTCCAAGGATTTGCTGCCAGCTTTCTGCCCAACATTCTTTGTCCTCCAGCTCGTGGAAAGTACCTCTCCATGGGTTGTGTTTCACCTGTGTGTGGAGGAGCATCTCCAAGAGGGTTTTTGGTCTGAGATTTGATGTTTGAACAGAAAGGGGCATGTCCCTAAACCCTCTGGCAGAGCTCACCCCAGTGCTCCCACAGTTGTGCCTCATCCTGGAATTGCTTTGCCTCAACAAAGGGGAGATGTCTGGGGAGAAACCGCCAGGCTTTATGGGGGAAGAAATTTATAACCAGGGTTTCCCACCCTTCCCTCTCTGACGTCTTCATGTTGCGTCCAAACCTGCGGCACGATTGCTCTGGATTGCAAGGCAGGGGGGTTTAAAGTGCATGAAAGGAGAGGGAAAGAAAAGAGTCAGGGCGAGCCATTCCTGGGGCTGGATGAACAAGCAGGGTCCTTGCAGTGCTGCCCCTCAAACCCAGGGAGAAGACATCTCCAGCAGACAATGAAGACGAGGACTTTGTGTGCGCAGAGGAGAGGTTGGACAGTTTTCAGGCTTGGCACAAAGCGAGCAAAACTCTCGTTGAAGCCAACAGGCACCTTTGCCCACTTCTGCCAGGGCTAACTTTGTCCCCAAGGCCATTACCCGGGGGCTCTCAGGCGGTTCGGGTGCACAGTGCTGATCCGTCAGATGAGCAAGTTATGAGGAAGCAATGGAGTGTCACGAAGGGATTGAAGAGAATTGATACGTGAGCCTGGATAATTATGAGGTTGCCAGTCCAGTGTCATTTCACGGCTGGGCTGGCTCTTTGTGGTGTATGATACCCATCAATGCAAAAATGGAAATGAAGATAAATGGAGCAATGGCAGAAGCAGTTAGATCTGTCTCGCAGGCTGATTGCTGAAGTTCCCTGTTGATTTAGGAACAGCATCTTCCACCAGCAGCAAGAGGTGAATTTGGGAAGTGTGACTTGCTACAACCTGTTATGGGATCCACAGCAAGGCATTGAGTGAGAAATTTGAAAAAAGTGCTTTACCAAACTATACTTTTCCAAGGTAAAGTTGCTCCATCTGCTTTGTCAAGGTGAGCATCACAGGTGAGGTGGAAGGAGGACAGTCATGCAGCTGGACTGGGAGGACACAAGGGAGTTACAAAGATATGGAGTGGAAATTTTAAGGTAGATAAGAAGAAAAAAAGGAACTCAGACAGGATCTTAGAAGATGTTTGTGCAATAGAAAAATGTAGAAGCAAAGGCTTAACTTCAGAGGAAGAAGAGAAGAAAAAATTGTTTCCATGCAAGAGAAAGCCTCTGATGTACCTGGTCAGAGTCCCAGTAGACAGGACAGTGACTTTCTCAAGGTCACATCAGTTCTTCCCTCTCTGAGAGGGAAGTGTGGACTGGGAGAAAATGGAAACTTGTGATTTACACCAGCACATGTTGCATCATCCCGAAGCTGACCTACACTCGCTCAGTTTGACCCCATAGCAGTTGCAGGCAGGCATCCCTGAAAGTCAGAGAGGCAATATTTTAGAAGAGGCAAGATGTTTCCTACAGAGAGTTGTAGAAATTACATGAAGAGGAGGAGCAACTCAATAAAAAAAAAAAAAAATTGCTCTGGCTATAAATGTATTTAGGTAGGGAAATTGCTGTCCCATGTACCCAGAGTCTGACTGTCTACAGAGAGATGCCAGAAACCCCAGGGTAGCTGTGGAAGGCCAAGTGGTGGAGGGTGGAGTGGGAGAAGCTCTGAGGATGGTTCTGAGAAAACAAGTGCTTTTATTGTGCTCCCCAGCCCTCTGCAACAAAGAGTGATGCCAAACAGATGATGACATGATTTATTTGCAAAAGGTGGTGCCCCCACCATGCATGAGATGTCCAGGAAATAAAGGCTCTCAGACCTCAATTAGCGATGAGATTCCAGTGATAACGATGACTGCTGGCTGGACTGGAGAAGAATGAGACCTGATTAGGGGAGTAGTGGAGGGTGTCTGTAAACATGGCCAAATCCAGGGCTGAACTGTTGGGCTGGGCCATTTCTGTCACCTTCCACATCTCCCCCGACTTCCACAACCTGAGAACATTGGGAGCATTAGCCCACACTCCCTCCATGGTCTCCACGAGGGGACATCTTTCTGGACTTGGGAGATGGAGATTTGGGTAACAAGCAGCAAGTGTGCACAGTTCTCAGTTAGGATGCTGCTCTGCATCCCCTTCAGCCAGGAGAGAGGAAGGCTTGGGACAGGCAGAGGTGCACTACATAAAATACAACTGCCCTGAAATCACCACTTACCCCACATCCTGCTCACCAGAAGGGGAAATTTGAACATCTGCCTCGTTTAGGACACTAGAGTATGTGAGGAGCATTTGGGGTCCCATCTCACCCCTGCAGAGAGGAGTGTTATTGGAAACAGAAGACAGGGTAACCATATTACCAGCCTAGCAAACATTTAATACGAAGGCCAGCAGCTCTAGATAGTTCCTTCATGAAGCATAACTAAGACGTTGACAAGAGATTTAAAAACTTTGTCACGTCAGTGCAAGAAATAGGAACTGGATGCAGTTTTATTGGAAATGTAGGGGCTTTTTTCCATTTCTGTGTTCAATAGAAAACTTAAATATTGAAAGGAAAGCTCTCTGGGGATGGAAAATCTGCTCCAGTTCACCCCACCGCAGACAATGGAGATGATAGCTTTTCAAACCCAGGCTGAGACCTCTCCTGGAAGGAAAAACAGCAGGAAAAAGGTGAAAAAGTTAAACCTTAAATTTAGGGGACTTGTTTTCTTCATTAATTTTAATTTCACACTGTAAGAGAAGAGTTTGATGGCACAGATTTGGGGAGTATTTCCATTTACTCCATTCGGAGGTAGGTGCATGCAGGCAGGGCTCCAGGGTTTCACTCTCTTCCTGGCAGAGTGGTAGTGGGAGGTCAGTAGTTGAGGATGCAGAGACCTCATCTGCCCCAACTCGCATCATGACCTGGGAGCTATTTATCCTTTTCTGGTTTTTCTCCTATATAAGAAAGAGTGCAGAACAAGCAACTGTAGCTGAAAAGGGCTGGTGTACTCGGTGTGGTCCTCACCAGCGCTGTGTCCAGCCCCTGATGTCTCAGGGCAGTGGGAAGACACTTGTGCCTGTGCCTCAGTTTCTTTCACTGTGGCAAAGCTGTGCCATCCCCCGAAACGGGTTGGAGCTGTGCTAACAAATCAGCCAGCTTACAGGACTTAGAGCTGCTGTAACAAAATCAAGTGGGAGAAAGTTGGTATATTTTTATTTTTTTCATTTTTTTTTTCCCCCCAAATCAGATGCAAACCTACTCTGCTCAAATCCTCTGCTCTTAATGTGGGACACTGCCAGTTTAAGAGGGGGGCAAAGAGGGGATTTCCGATGCAAAATTCAGGACAGTCGAGAGGCAATGTAATAATTGTCAGTCCAGAGAGCATCCCGGTGCACATGTTCGGGGGATAAGAGTGTCACCAGAGTCTATTGTCTGTCCCCTCTCTGTTAAAGTAGAGATAAGGCTGGGATAAATCTCACTGGGACATTCTGCCCTATGATGTTATTTCATGCCACATCACCTAATAGGTGTATTTTCACACTGCTTGCTACTGCTGTGAGGCTCTGCAGCTCCTGGCCAGGCTGACAATCTCACTATATGGAGAATGGAATAGTGACGGCTAATTGATTTTACAGCAGTACCGAAGGACAGACAATGAAAGTACCATCAATTTAATCCACTATTTAATGGTTCCAATTTAGCCTCTGTAAATGCTCACTAAACTAATTTCTCTGGGTTCAGCAATCTGAAAAGCTATCATATCTCTAATCTCCTTCAATATATTCATCTGGAAAAGGGAATTTAGCCAATTCTGATGTGCGGAGATGATCTGTTAGCACAGTGTAAATGTTTATAACACGGCAATCTAGTTCGTTTATAAGGATATGAAAAGTTTTATTGGGGAGGGCACTGAAGTGGAACCACGGGATAATAGGCAGTTACCCAGCAGTCTCTGGGAGCCAAGGAGCGGGCAGGCATGCAGAAAAATACTAGGATTTACTTTAATCCCAAATTGTAAGCTAAAGTTCTGCCCAGTACATGATGCACCTGGGACTGCTGGAACAAAGGATTGTCTCCCGTCCCCCCGTGACCCAGGCTTTCATGCTACAACATGATAGCAACAGTCATTTTGTTCCCTCCAAGGGGATGAAAATTAGTTTAGTTTTAGCACATATATATCTCCCTGTCAAACCAAGTTGCTCATGGGGAACTACTCTTGAGGATTCTTTCTGTCCTGTAATGTTTGGGGGATTTGTGTTTTGACTTTGGGGTTTTTTTACAGAGGCTGCGTTTTTCTTGGTTAAGTCTGGTTGCCCCCAAGCTCTGGACCCCACGACAGATCCTCCCCACCTGGTAGGATCCCTCTGCTACTTGCTCAGCTCCCAGGCAGCCCTCAGAGCCTCCTGAAGTCAAGGTGGGGCTTTTTTTTCCCCAACTGCAGTAGGAACAAGACCCAGCGGTCTGTCTGTAGAGGGGGAAATTCCCTTGAGCATTAAAGTTCATCTCCAGAAATTCATCTCTAATTCCCCTCCCTGTCCCTGCCACCAGCCCATGACAAAACAAATGAAGTTTGGGGCCTGGACCCCATGCAAGCATCATCCCTCCCTCCTTGTTGTCTGTATCATGAAGAGAACAGAGACTGGTATGTGCTGGTTCCACTCCCAGAGTTGGTGGCTGTTAATAAATCTGCTGTGGACACCGGGAACATGCAACAGGCCATTTCTTGCATTTAGATATTTTAAATGCTACTCAAGATTACACTTGCAGAGGGACATTCAGTTTGGGGAACAGTTCAGAGCCTCAAAGTTTTGATGACAAGGAGGACGAGTTAAAGCCTTTCACACCATCACAGGAGAGGGAGATGACAGTGAACTAGTCTCTGTGTGTGAGTTTTTTTTTATTTTATATTTAGTGCATACTTCTATTCCTTCCAGAAATAACTGCTACATGCCGACACACCTTCAGGAGGGAATCTGCCCATGTAGACACAGACCTACGTCTGTGCACAGACACGTGGGAGCAGCTCACAGCTCATCAAGGAGCCCTCCATCCCCAGTTGCCACCACCATGCCTGGTTTGTCACTTCCTGGCATTTTGACAGGACCTGGCAAACCCGTGTGGGCATCCAGGAGAGGGACTGGCATTAACTGGCCTGGGCTGTAGAACGTCTGTTGTGGAAAGAGCACTTCTGGACTGCAGTGGCTTTGTAGCCCAACCATCTTTTTATCCCCTTTTAAATTCAAAGACAATTCCACAAATGAGCTTCTGCTTGATTAGTGTTTTAATGAATATATCTGGATACACCACAAGTCCACCAGCCGTGACTCCAGAGCCACAGGCTATGCTATCCAGATGCTGCCTTTGTGCTGTCAGTTCGGGGCATTAATGTCAGATACACCAGGGGAGCGAGAAGGGCAATAGTCAAGGAATAACTGTCCTGTGAGACCATGATTTTCCCTGGACTGAACTCTCCAGCTCCAGCGCAGGCACTGCAAGTCCAGATGGGCGATGAAAGGCGCTGAGCCGTGCTCCTGCCTGCCTGGGACCCCTTTCTGGGGCAGCTGGGACCCCGTTCTGGGGCAGCTGGGACCCCACGTGAGCAAACAGCCCGAGCCGATGCTCCCACTCCGGGCAGCCCCTTCGCTGGAGCTGCAGCACAGCTTACTTGGCTCCTGTTTGTTGGCTGCACTGTGGATTGAGAAAGGGCTGCTCGCCCACCGAATGTGTCTGTGATTGCTCTGCATTGGGAAATCCTCAGCAAGGGATTGCAGTGCAGGTTTCCTCCTGCTCCTGGGCTGATCCCTGGAAAGGGACACCGCACAAGATGCTTTATGGCAGCAGGGCACATTTTTTTCCCTTGTAAATTATATTTAACATTCCAGAGATCTTTATTGCGTTTGGTGTTAGGGTTTATGAAAAAATCTGTATTTAACTTCAAGCCCTGGTAAACATCTTTGCTTATGTTGTTATGTGATTCTTTATTTGAGTATTTCGATTTAATTTCACAGTTCATATACCTTAAAGTTTTGATTTTTTTTTCCCCTCCCCTCTAATTCAGGGAGAGCCAGAGCTGGCCAGGGGCTTGTTGGTGAGCTCTATTCTCCCACAGGGTGGGTGATCCTTGGCTGCCACCTCTATCCCTCGTCCTTAGAGAGGTGCCTGGCCATGGAGAGCAGACAGGAGACCCTTGGAGGACAGGGAAACTCTGCATCTGAGCCCATTGCCATCTTCAGCAGCTTTCAAGAAGCCAGTCCTCTAAAATCAGTCATTCTGGGAGCTCCCAGGGCTTTCCCAAGTGAAAAATGCATAGGGCTGAATGTGGGTCAGCACAATGGGGGCTGTCTCTTGGAGCACATCTGAGCCAGGTGCCAAGAGTCCATCCCAAAATCTGTTGAAGTCTAGGGGAGATTTTCTGCTGGCACCAGTGGACTCTGAATCAAGCCAACAAATGCACCTGTCACAGTTTCAGCCTCCACAAAGGGAGGAAGGGAAGGATGAAGAACCAAAAGGATGGCAGCCATAAAGGCTGCAGGAAGATGTAAATATGGAGCTCAGTGGCAAATCCCATCTTGTTGGCCTGCAGGTGCCAGGGCCTGGCTGCCAAGTGTACAGATTATTTTGATAGCATGACACAGCTTAGTACCTTGGGTTTGTGCTGCTCCACCAGCTCCACCCTCCTGGTGGCATCATGGATATTGCATATTCACCACCTGGAATCACCTGCCCAAATACTCCTGCAGCTCTATGGCAAAGAGAAGAGATGTGCAAAGGTTTGTCCCACTTGGATCATTCATTAAAAGCTGGCGAGGCTGCTGCCCAGAAGATAAGAAATGGTGAAATTGGACAATGAGGGGGATTTCTGTAGCTCCCACCACCGGCCACACCTGCAGGACACAATACTGATATTTTTGAAGAGATGGATTTTTTTTTTTCAATCCTGTACGTGGATGCTGTGTACTGAATATTTCCTTTCTATTTCAGCCTGCCTGGCCCACCAAATAATCACTATTTGCATTTCGAAGGACTTTCCCACAAATGCTTGTGTTATACTGATACACAACTTCATTTCCTTTGGATGCTCCAGGCCCTAAGTTCCAGTCTTGAATTTGAAAATCCTGTCTTGGAATGCCAAAGGTCTCAATAAATCCACCGAAAGGAAAACATTTTTTATTATTCTTGAGTAAAATCGAAACAGACATAACTCTTGGTCAGGAAATGCACCTCCTCAAAGAGGGGGAGTTTAAACTGCATCCAGAAAGGATGAAATAAATTGTGTCTTTGCCTTTCTAAATGAAGAGTCATACTCTACTGCACATCTTTGTACAAAATTCCCATTGACACCAATTTCACTTATTTATTGATTGTTTTTTTATGTGCTCAATGCCATGGCAACGGGCTGCATTCCATAAATTAAATGCAACATTGCATTAAGTTAAACTTCGCACAATGGAGAACACACACGGCACCCAACCCTGTGCTGCTCCTGAGCGCTGATAAATAAACGAGCAATTACCCCAAGCTGAGCAAACGCTGGCAATGAATTGTGAAAGACAGTCAGTTTGCACTTCTCCTGGTAGATGTGCACAGGCACCTCCACGGCACACACGTGCCCGCAAAATCACATGGAGCGTGATACATCACGGAGCAAAGCCCTCAGACTGCAATCAGAGGGAACATTGCTTGGCTTGCTGCTGGTGTGATACTATTTAGCTCCAAGCTACTCCTCACATGTGTAAAATTAAGCAAATGAGCAAAGAGAGAAGTCCTGGATCATCAGAATAACTACAGCTCGTCTGCATTTATGGGTGTCATTCATTTTAGTGACATCATTGCTCCATGGTAACGAGTATATTTTAGATTGGAGAAATAGATGGCATGAAAAATAGATTAGTTTTATTTAGATAGATTATATCATTATATAAATAGATAGACCACTGTATTTCTACTCATCTTCCACCTCCTTGTTAATAGGACACAGTTTTATTTATATATAGGGATGCAGGACATGTTTCCATGTAAATGTTTCACAATTCTGTTATATTTCTGTGTTTTATTTTAATGGGTCACCCTGATTGTACCAATCCAAGCTAGGTAATGTGTTTGTGTGAAGAGGAGAATATTTTAGGGCTGTCCAGATGGAGCCAAAAGGAGAACACTCAGACAACAGGTCAGCCTCATGTATTGAACGTGGGAGAGCAAGGACTAAAGCTGGGTCCTGGAGGGGCACGCAGGGGACTTCAACCCAGGGGATTCCTCATTTGGGTTATACTAAAAAAAGAGCAGGAATTGGAAAGGAGAAGATGAGGGCTTCTATCTGTCCAGTCTGAGGGGTCACCAAGCAGCCAGGACATGCCATGCTGTCCCCGCTGCATGGTCAGAAATGCAGAGAGACCCCAAATGATGCTGGAAGAAGGGTACTGACCCATTGGTAGGTCCACCCCTAGGACTGGGACCCACAAGCTTCATCTGGTGGTGACACCCCAATAGACTCCCGGTTTCCAGATGACATTTTGGGTGTCCAGGAAGAAAGGAATCCATGCGAGTCTCACCTTCCCCTCTGCCACTCTCGGGACAGCACCCAAACCCCTTTTCCCACCTCAAACCCTCCCTCACAAAGAAACACAACCGCACTTCATCCACCATGACCCCACAGCGACTGAAACCACCACCCAGGCGGGACAGAGCCTTTATTGCCCCAAATAAAGGAGTAAACGCCCAGCACCGAGCCAGCCCAGGCTCAGCCTGCTCCTCGCAGGGTCCCGGGGAGCGGGGCGAGTGCGCGGCTGTCGCGGCGCCGGCGCCTTCCCCACGCGGGGCTCAATTACCAGCAGACAAGGCAGTGTCACATGTGATTCACAATGTCGATTTCATGCTCGCGGTAACCATTTACGAAAGAGCTGCGGAGGTTTTACATTTGATAAGAAATCAACAGTGTTTGTGTTTGTAAAAGACCGATCACAGAGTGTGACAGCTCCAAGAGATTGCTGCGGAGCATTGACTGCACGTCTGTAGTCTGTCATGGACCCATAAGTATTCATTTCAAATGGTGGGCTGTGTTGTGATGGTGTCTTTTTTTTTTTAACCAGGGCATTTGAAAATAAGCTGTCAGTCTCTATTTACAGCTGAACAAGTAGAAAATACGAGGGATTTTAGGTTAAATTGTCAGTTAACAGAATTCAAAATAGAAAAAAATATGTACAGCGCTTGCTGGTTTATTACCTGCTGGAAAAATAGTATCGTTTCTAAATTTAGAGATACAGATGTCTCTCTTTCAGGAAACACAGATTGACTATAGAGCATATTTGAGGTGCCTTTATCTTCCTAAACTCCCCACACCTTGCCTACCCCAGCACATTTGCATCCAATTACTAGAGCATTAACTGATAGGGGCCTGGGTGCAATCCTTCCTATGCTGGTGTAAAACTCAGCATTCTGATAGAAATGCTCTGGATATACCAGCAGAGCAGAGTTTGCAGTGTGACCCCTATATCTGAGGTCTGACAAGGGTTTGGATCAAGGTCACCAGGGCCAGATACTCATTTTCAAGACATCTTTGATTCTTGAGAAAGCCCAGATAAAAAGGGGTTTCTCACTTTTACACCAAGTAGCAGCCTCTTGCACACTTACTAAATGACTTGTCCCTGTCTGAATTTCTGAACCTCTTTTCCAAAGGTAGGAAGACCCTACAGCAGTTCTTGGTGACTTTTCTTGGCAGCTCTATGATGCAAACCCAGATACCCAAAGCAAACAGACAGGTTTTGGTCCAAATCCTCCTGCATCCATGCCTGGCTCCACCCATTTCTAAATTCACATTTGTTGAACCCTCCCTAAGCAAGTCCAAAAACTTCCCAGGCTCTGGAAGTTGCCAGAAGAGGAAACACTAATATATACTAGGACTCATGCATTTTATCAGAGTATAAATAAGATTAGGCAGGATCTTTCCCAACTGTTAATGTCCAGCTCCAAAGCACAATTAGGAGCCAGCTTTGAACTCTAACAGTCAGGTATTGCCTGTAACTCAACCTCTGGCTGCATTTCGAGCATGACCTTTCTCAAAAACACAAGAGGACAGATGCTATCCTATACTAATAAGTGCTTCATTTCTCGATGCATGTTCTGGGTAGTGAACAGAACATCAAAGGGAAAAGGAGAAGGGGAAGAAAAAACAAGAAATACAACGTGAAACATACATTGGGCCAGGACGAGGCTGGAATAAATCTGAGCATCTCACAGTTCAGTGGAGCGATACTGGTGAGCCCTGACTGAGGATGCCTCCCTTTTAACACATGTAACAGTCTACAACTGTGTTGTGGAGAAAATCATAGGCCTGCAAGGCAATAATTCTCTGCTCCATCAGGTCATGGAGGTCTAGGATACCACTATGGAAAGCCATTGGTTTTGTTTGAATTCCTCCAGTTCTCCACCCAAAATGCTACCTGTAAATTCTGGCCCCATGTTTCAGCCTCATGTTCTTGGTAGAAAGGAGAGATGCTGCATGGCCAGCAGAGTCAGGGTTCAGACCCATGGTATGATCCATTCAGTGGATGGAGAATTAATTCAGAAGGGCCAAAGGCTCATTTGCGATAGAACAAAACTGCAATAAATCCCTTCTCTTCAGTTGTTTGAGTATAACTGGTATCCAGTTCCTCGTGCTGCTGAAGGGTGAGAGATTTTTCTGCAGGTCTCTGGGAGTCCGTGGTGCTGCTCAACTGTGCTCGTGGTGTGGTGGCTCCTGGGGCTCTACCATGAGTGCTGTAATGACAGGGATGGTTTTTCCCAAAGCTCCAGCTCTTGAAATCTTGTGAATAAGAGAACAATTTGGATTTCTTCCAAGGAAATTTCTAGTTCATGATTACAGAGGAAAACTTGAAGATGTAAAGCCTGCAGGCTAAGCAAAAATAAACACATACATTTAGGGGAAAAAAAAAAAAAAGAAAGAAAGCATTTTAAATTAATTTCTTAACATCTTGCACATCATAGGGCTGTGTCATGAGTTTCTGACTCCAGCTGTTGGCTGCTGGAGGTTTCCATCCCTGTAAATATCTCTAAAAGTTAAGTTGCCCCTGCCTTTCTGCTGGAGGTGTTGCTGAGCCCCTGCTGAGAGCAGCTTCATGCATTTCTTGCTGAGTTTTTCCCCAGGCACGCTCCCAGCTTACCTGCAGCATCCCTGGCCAGGCGCTGCTCCTCCTTTCCATTCCCCAGGATAAGAGTGCCGGAGCCAGCGGTGCTCGATGCCCCACACCGGGAGGGGACGTTAACCCGAGTTAATGTTCTCATCCTCATCACGGGGCACTCCTGAGACCCTTCACCTCTTCACCGTGGCTCCCAGGTGCGCAGCTTCAGCCTGCAGCCTCCCCCGGCCCCGCGTGCTCCCCAAAGACCAGCCCCGTGCTGAACTCCCCGCGACCAAGAGAGACCAGCGCATTTACTGCGGCCGCCTTGTCAAAGGCCAGATTTGGAGCCTGTCTGTTTGCAAGCTGCGAATTTTCTCCATGTTTATCCCCTGGAGGGCTTGTTTTGTGGGTTTATTGACTAAATAAGGGTATTGATTTGTTAAGAGCTTTTCTTCCTCCTTTCAGCGGGAAATATTGCTATCTCTTCCTTCTTCTCTGTACTGCAGGTGAGAAGTTCTTTTAGTGACACCATAAATTTCCATCTCTGCTTTTCTCTGCTCCGTAAACAAGTGTTTGCCTGTCCACAGGGGTTAATTTGGTCATGTTAAACACTCTGCAGCTCCCTCTTGGGCTCTGCACTTGCAGACACTTGCTCCAAAGGAGATCCCCATGCTCACTGTACAGGCACCCTCCATCACCCGCCGCATTTCTCCCGACACCGATTGAGAGCTCCATCCACAGCTGCTTCAAGATCAGGGTGTTGCAACACCCCACACCGGAGCAGTGCTCCCAAAAACAATAGACCAGGACTTCCACTGGGAAAAGGATGACCTTTAGAGACCCTTTTGGGGCTAACGCATGATAATCACTGTTAACGATGTAGGAAGGTCATAATATCATTCCCTCACATCTGTTTTATAAGGCGAGACGCTGGTTATTGCCTGCCATTGTCATGCAACACTTGGATGTGCTGGTGTCCATAAACGCAAAAGATTTTCTTTTCCTAAAATTCATGACCTTTGAAAGGTTCTCAGTCTTTCTATATGAGCTTGGCTTCAACCCGGTGGACCCTTCTATCTGAGGAGAAAATGCAGGTCTGAGGGAACATGTACAGAGAAGTCATCTGTTTCTGAGCTTTTCAGAGGTGCCTCCATTTTTACAGATTCCTCATGCCCACAGATGGGTTTAATTTGCCTTTCATTTCCATGAAATGCATCCAAAGTCCCAGGCACAAGGGGGAAAGAGGAATAAGTAGTTTGGGTCACGCGGTATTTTCAACCAGGGTAGGATCACCAGCAGTCTGGATCAGAAGAACTTTCTAAACCACACTGTTAAGGACACCCTTCACCATGATCCTCCTTAGGCTAATTCTTCCCTTCTCAAGATTATGCTCCGGCAGTGAAACAAACTATTTTAATCTCATGGGAGGCTGGAAGACGTTACAGCAAGTGCCATTAATCTGTTCCTGGGCTTAACTGAGAGCCATAGTGGGCTTTGAAGGGCAATGTCAGACCCAGACCATCAGCTGGAGCAAGGCTGCTTGGCCAGCAGGCTGTACCAGCAGCATGTGCTGCAACCAGTCCCACCGGGCTGGATCCACCCTGTTCTCCCCTGGGCTGCGCAATTTGAGCGTCGGGCCATAAAGGAGTTAATTTTCAGAGTATTGCAGCACTGCACAAGCCTGGGGAGTCAGCAGGGAGCAATACAACCCCAAGCCCATGCAATACTTTGGAAATTCACTCTTGTATGCCGTATCCCTCAAAAGCCTCCTGAGCTGTCAGTGTTATAGATCATGGGGAGGCTGGCTGTGCCGAGGCACCATCACGCAGCTACTGAAGGTCTTATGAAACTGTAGAAAACATATCCCAGAAGGTGCTGTGTCAGCTCCATTATTTATACAGCAGCAGAGCTCCGTAGGCAATGGAAACACAGCTAATGCAACGCAGAGCCTGTGGTACCTCTTCAGCTCTTCCAGCATCGTGGCCATGATGTTTGCTCCCCTGAAATGAGGGTGGGGAGGGTGCCCTTGGTCTTGGCAATGCCAATGCACAAACCAATGGCTCTGTTCAGGGAGCCCCTGGGATACTGTCAGCACAGAACAGAGCATTGTCATCATCAGATGAGGGGCCTTGGAATTGAATGAAAATTCCCCAGAAGAGGAAGGAGGCCTGGACCATGCACCAGAATATGGTATAGGAAGCACCAGGGCTACATTTTCATGGTCAGAGTAGATAGAAATGCTAACACACTTCTGAAAAGTATTTATCTTTGCATTTTCTGTAGCAGGCACTCTACCAGGACTGACTTGGACATGACCCAAATGCTTTTACACTAGAATTTGAATCATTCACCCAAAGATTTGAACCATCCAGTTGAGTGGCATAAAACACCGATTATGCAGCCAGCGATTCCCACCTCGCTGCCCCAAGAGAAACCCTTACATCTGATCCCGTGGGTCACGACAGGAAGCAGCAGGTGAAAGCAAGCTCAGGAATACTGCCTGCAACAGCAACACAACATCTGCGGCACCAAACCTGCCTCTGGATTCTCATACCCACTGCTGAGCTGACTTACTCCTGCCTTACGCTGGTGTGAGAGATGAATCAGACCCTTGGTGTGCACAGCAAACATATGTCCCAGCAGCTGCCGGCGGGCTGCGCTTGAACCCAGTTTTGTGAGCAGCAGGTTCAACTGGGTTTTGTCAAACCCAGAGTGTCACAGAAGGCATTAATAGGCTGTTTGGTGCATGTCTGAAAGCACCTAGAGGATAACCCAATCACGAGCAATAAACAACATTGCTTTATAAAGAGCAAGTCATGCCAGACCAACTTGATAGCTTGTTTTTTTCAGATCAAATTACAAAATTAGTGGATGGAAAGTCTTACAGAAGACATAATGCATCTAAACTTCAGCAAAGCTGATGTTGATCCTTGCAAAATGCTACTTGAGAAACTAATCCGGACTGCCTCAGATATGGGCATAACCACATAGATATGTGAATTGAGAGGCATCGGATGGGCTGTAAACAGGGAGGAAACACCACAGGCCAACACACTGACATACTGGAATCTGCATCACAGGGCTGGTGTTTGGCTCAGCTCCACAGAAAGGTGGTACATGGGAGCTGTGGGGACAGGGAGATTCAACCACTGACCTGTAAGGACTCAAAGAGGGATCTTTCTAGAAATCAGGTCCGTAGGGGTGGTGCCAAGGACCTGCTCGTTTCTCCAGCTTGGAAATAAGCTGATCCTGCCCCAGGGATTGTCTGGGGCTAAGACAGGAGATGAAGGTCACACAGACAACTTTTGAAGCAAAGAGTTGTTAACCCTGGCCAAATCCCCACAGGAAACCCTGCCACCAACCTCCTCCTTTGGCTTCAGGACTGCTCTTTCAAATATATATCTTTAAATGCTGTTTCATGTTCATGATGAGCTCTGCTGCTGCTCCTAATGAGGACCGTGGGCAGAGAAAACTTTGGGAAGTTTTGCTGTGAGTGTGAGAGGCAGCTGAGGCGACCACGCCAGCCAGGGCTGACAGGGGTTGCTGGTCGGCCCAGGCATGGTTTGGCAGCTGTCACAGCTCCCTGCCAGACACGGATGACCTCCATCCTGGGACCCTGTAGCAGGAAATGAAACGCATGTCTGGCACATGAACTGTAGAAAAAAACCCACTTTGGTTGTCACTGGCAGAAAAACTGACACTTTCTGGGGGTTGACATCCTTCTGATCATCCAGGCAGATCTGTGGTCACAAACTCGGGCTTTGGCATCCTAACAAAGCTGACATCACCTGGCTTCCACCAGCCTCTCTACCCACCTCCACCTGGAGAATCCATCCCTGCAGGGACATCCACTGAGGATTTTCAGCTCCCTTTATTGAATCCAAACTGACGTAGAACCTCAATAAACCCCCATTTCTCAACATCCCCCATCCTCATGGTCCTTGTCAGGCGTGTGCCAGCTCCTCATCTACCCCAATACCCTCTTTGCACAGCTGTTTTGCACAGCTGCAGGGTTGCAGTGCCCTTTGGTCACCTGTCCATCCCATAGATAAGGGGTCAGAGCAGCTGTGCCAGCCTTCCAGCAGCACCCCATCCCTTGTGGGTTTCGTGTGGCTGTGACTCCTGCATCCTTCAGATCTGTGCTTCCCCTCTGCCCTCCAGTTCCTTCCAGCTCTGGACCCTGTGCTCCCACTGCCAGGCCAAGCAGATATCATCTGATTGCCATAGGCAGGGGCAGCTTGTGGGTTCTGGGGAGGGCCAAATCAGATTTGCTTCCTCGATGAAACCTGGGAAGGATTATGGTCTCTTTAAGCCTGTCCCTGCAGCCGTGCCAGCTCCCCGTGCGCTGACCCAGTCGTGTGCTGTATTAGAATTGTAGAGTAATAAATGAACAGTGGAGGGGTTTGTAATGATGATTAGGGACTGAAATTGGTTCAGATTTACAGTGTCACTCAGGAGCGGAGGCAGAGGGGGAAGGCATTCTGCGCGGCCTAATGGATCCATCAACTCGTTTTGGCTGCTCGGTGGGCCGCGCAGGGTCACCAGGCTTTCCGCTGGCAGCACAAAGCACTTCAATTTTGTTAGGAAATGTATCAATTTAACTGACTTGAGCAGTGCACGACGGAAAAAAAAAAAAAAAAAAAAAAA